>JBDJHY010409583.1:0-18049 GCA_039654485.1 Withania somnifera | reverse complement strand
ACACACACACACACACACACACACACACACACACACACACACACACACACACACATATATATATATATATATATATAACATCTAACATATTAAAAATACATAATAATAAGTAATGATATATACAAGTAATGATATAACAAAGGTATGTACTGTATTTTAACAATATTTATTATATATTAAACATATATTAGATATATTAACAATATATACTATATATTAAAGATATATCATACATATTAACACTATACTACATATATAGAGTTATATAATATATACTATATGAAAATGAATTGATTCTTTTTAATAAAATGGATATGAAATCGATATGAACTTTAAGACTAAAATCGATATGAAAATTTAATAAAATGGATAAAATTTAAGTAACTTGAGGAAAATGAATTGATTTTTTTTAATAAAAAAATCCAACATATATAATAGGATATTAACAAGAAAAGGTGAAGTAAAATATTGTTTTACTAAGGAGAACTTTAATAATAAATTATTTGATAAAAATAAATAAATAGTAATGGAATAATTATACCACTTACAAAATATTATTTATAAATTAGTTATAAATAAAAAGGTTACAAAAAAATTACCTCGATTCCTCTATATAATGAAATAATCTCAAAACAACATCGTTCTATTACAATCAAAATGACCTCATTTTGAAAATTTTGAAATGTTATTTTTTCACATAATTCAATACGACGACGTTTTATGGAATCATTTTCCAGATTTACCAAAAATTTCTATTTAGTGACCAAATATAAAGTAGTGACTAGAAAATTTTAATCACTAATTGGACGAATAGTTGTGTTTAGTGACTAAGATAAATTCCGTCACTAAAATCCCTGATCAAATTGGCCAATTTTGTGGGATTTTCCCTCCAAATTGTTTAGTGACCAAATATACGAGTCACTAACATATCATAAATCAGTGACTAAATAAATTTGGTCACTAAATGGATGAATAGTTGTATTTTGTGACCAAGCTAACTTGGGTCACTAAAATAATAGACCAAATTGCTGAATTCGGCGGAATTTTTTTCCTTCAAATCATTTATTGACCAAATATACAAGCCACTAATATATCATAAATCAGTGACTAAATATATTTGGTCACTAAATGAATGAATAGTTGTAGTTATTGATCATGATAGATTCATTCACTAAAATAAATGACAAAATTGGTCAACTTAGCGGGATGTTTTCCCTCCAGATCATTTAGTGACCAATATAGTGATTAGAATAATTTCTAGTCACTAAATTAAAACATTTAGTGACTACTTAGTGATGACTTTATTTTTGGTCACTAAATTTAGTATGTTGAACAAAAAATAGTGACCTTATTTTTTTGGTCACCAAAGACAATCTTTAGTGACCAACATTAATTTGGTCACTAATATTTGGTTACTAATGGCCATTTTTCTTATAGTGTCTCTTTCTCATTAGTCTAAGAGCTATCCAGTACTCAGAGGTAGCTGGTTATCTCTCATCAATTGCTGAAGACTACTCATATATCTTTACTTTCATAATGTCTTTACTTTTTAAAGGCTCTGTATTGACATTTGATTTTTCTTATAAATAAATCTATAGTGGCAAGATGATATTTGGGGAATATCTATATATATATTCTATTTCTTCATATAGGGTTCTTTTATGTATTTTACTTCCGCATTTACTTCATTTATAGTTAGTTTGCCTGACCTATCGGGTGTGGGAAGGTAGGTTCTATCACACTCGAATTTCAGGTAATGACAAGTTCATATCATATCCTAAAATTATAGGTACCACTACACAAGATAACTTTAATGGAGTCTCGCGGATCATTAAAGAGATGTCCGTTACTTATCCTCGAGAGGTTACCAAACTCTAGGAAATCATCTCTTCATTTTCTCTTTTCTATCTAGCGTGGTTGCTTCATGTGTATTAAGTCCTTATGCATTTTTATTCAGTTGATGGTGAGGGCTATAACTTCCATTGATAGAGATTAGCATGCCATTCTGATGCTTGTTTCTCGAGGTAGAGGCCAAGCTAAAGCTAGATCCAGGGGTAGGGCTACGGGAGGAAACTAGTTAGAAGATGAGCTAGAGATGTCTCCCCTGAAACAAAGATTAAGAGTGATGAGGGAAAACTCCCTCCTGAGTATGTGGAAGCCCTGTTACTACAGGACACTTTTCTTAGAGTCATAGGGGTATTGGAGAGCATAACATAGGGCGGTGCGCCATAGGTTACATAGTCTAGAGCCATAGCAAAGACTCCAAATCAAAGAGCAATACCAGTGATTTATGATCCAGTGAGCCAGCCACCAAAAGCTCTAGTTCAGGTGGTTCATCAACCCGTGGTTCTTCTTTCGGTGGGATAACCACTATTGGTTCAGAGACAGGTGGGACAACCACTGATATAATACAAGGTTTATGAATTATTGGTTCCAGGTATTGAGACTATAGGTTGAGTCATTACTGAGATGTCTGATGACTAGAAAAAGATATATGAGAGGTTTCGTAATATGAAACCTCCACATTTTTAGGGTGGGAAGGATAAGGACCCATATAAGTTTTTAAAGATATGTCATGAGCTACTATAGAGTGTGGGATGGTTTAGTCTCATAGGGTAGATTATATAGCATTGCAGTTTGGGGGCCATTCAGGAAGTAGTGGCACTTCTATATTTATTGTAAACCCGCTGGATCTCCTCCCATAAATTTAGAGATATTTTATCAGGATCTTTTGAGAGGTATGTATTAACGTTATGTGATGGATAGACTTCACCAAAAGTTTGATGCATTAGATCAGAAGGGTATAACAATTGATGAGTATGTGTCTTATTTCTATGAGCTCTCTAGACATGGACTAGCTATCTTACCAGATGAGCAAGATAAGATAGTTAAGCTCATATAGGGATTGATTTTTCCTCTCTACATAGTAGTAATGACACAAGCACAGATAACACTAATCATGCTATACCTATGTTGCGAGGTGTAATCAAGAAGATCCAAGGTTTAGGCAATACTGAAGGGCTAAAAGGAGCTCCAAATGGTAAATGTGTGGACCAACAGGAGTAATCTCAAGTTTGAAAGATAGCTTAGGAAATATGGAAGACTTTAAGGACTTGAGTTGATGAGACCTAAACCTGAGGGGTCAATGTGATGGCTTCAATACTTAAATTATTTCTTGGTAGTATTAGGTTACTTGTAGGCAAAAGTGTAATTTATAAATATTTATTTTACTATAAATATTTGGCCTTAGTTTATTTTCATCAGATCAGACATTTTGAGAATTGAAATTAAAGTCAGAAGACTTTGCTAAAGCTATTATAGATTTTAGGGTAGATTATATGGTTACAATCTTGGCTTAGAAATAGATTCTATTCTATTATTAGTTTAGTACTGCTTTACTTGTTGTTCATATTGGATGCTCATTTGTGGATTCGACTGAGTTTCCTTTTCGTGAATTACAATTCACTTTCCTCTTCAATATTCGTAGATTCAGGTTTCTTTCTATTCTTCCCTTCCCTTTTCATCTTATCATTTCTCTTGGGATTGTTGAATTTATTACTCTGTTTAGTTAATAATTTTTGCATATATTTACTTTCCATATTTTTCATTCAGATTCGTGTGTCTCATCATACAATTTGCATTATTTGGTATCAGAGCTTAGTTTAGTAATTTATTCCATTGAATTACAGTCATTAGTTCATAAACAAAAAAAAAACTTAAAAAACAAAAATAAAATTGGAATTTTTTGAAAATTTATGAGAAATTTAAGGTTACTGATTAATTTTGGTGTTTTCAAGAGTTATAATCTTGTTCCCTAGTGTTATTGGTTAAGTGTCTTTACTTTTGAGTCAATCAGGGTTGTTTTGGGCTATTCACCAATGTTGACCTTGAAGGTGTATAACTAGGGTTCATTGGATTGAAATTTCAGGCATGTTGGGCAAAAAAAGTAGTGGGTTTTTTTTCCACATAGCGAAGGGAGAACGTGGTTGAAATTTGGTGCAAAACAGAGTTCGTTTGAGGGTGGTTGGGTTTTGTAAAGTTGCAAGTGTTCTCATATCTTATGTGAAGAGGATGAAGAACTAGCATGTTTGATCCATCATCCTCAATTCAAAGTGTTATTTTGGTGTTTAAAGGTTGATAATTTTGTTTCCCAAGTCATTAGGACCCTAGATATCAAATTTCGTTCAATTTCGAGTTGATTTGGGAGAGCTTGGAAAATTTGTGTTCTTCGTGTTCTTGGGAAAATTCATAGATTGTTGGTGGATGATCTTCTAATTTGATGTTTTTCTTATCCAAATTAGGTTTGAATTGAGTTGGAAAGGTTTTAGTACACGTAAAATTATCATTTAGGGCAAGTACAAGGTCACTATTACAAAGAGGGACCACAAAGGAACATCCCGTGCAGCGTTTTTAGGATTGCTCTCCAAGAAGGCAGCCAGGACACCCTAGACGGTGGCCGAGACACCCTAGATGGCAGTCAAGGTAAGGGGGTATGTTGGTTTCTGCCCTAGGCGGCGATCCACCCTCACCCACGACTGTAAAGGAAGAATGAAAAGGGGTCCAAAAGTTATATAAACTTTGTGGTATCAATCTTCCTTGCCTCATTTCAATTCCTTATTCCATTGTTTCATTTATTTACTCATTAATTTTTCTTCTTAAACTCTACAACTAGTTTTCAACTAGTATTTGTTCTACTTAGTTGTTAATTAGTTCTTAGTGTCCATTTTAGTTGGAATACTTCTTTATTAGTTTTCTTGTTTTACATATTCGTAGGACTTTCTTGATTCTATTCCATTTTATTTTTTATTATTCCTTTGTTTAGAGTTGAAAAAATCCATTCCTCCACAAAGTATAAGCATCATTAGGAAGTGATTGGTCAAGTTAGTTCTTTATCAACCTTGGAAGAATGCCTTTAGGTACTTTGAGGGGATTTCAATACAAGAGGCATGAGGGTTTTTATACTAACTTGTTTTTTAAGTTTTGAAGGTAAACATGGTACATAAGGTTAAAAATGTCATCCACAAATTCGTCCTATGGTTGTGATGACATTAGTGAATATGCCTGTACTGATGATGGTTCTAAGTATGGTGATGAAACTCATGAATATGAAGGTGAATACTATAATGACTCTGATGGTTTTTGTAGACATGAGTATGAGTTTTGAGAATATGAAGATGGAACTCATGGATATGAAGAAGAGTACTATGAGGACTATGATAGTTCTTTTATACGTAAGGATAAGTTTTGAGAATAAGAGTGTCATTCCAATGATAATGATATAGGATTTTTGAGTTATAATGGTGACTTCAAAGAAGGGGAGGTCAATGAGGAAAGAAAATTGTGGAGATGCATTCTATCACCCGTCTTGTGCATTTTCCTATCCATTTCAAGGGAATCGAAGGGTATATGAGGCACCAACTTTAGGATATTATGTGGACCAAAGTAAGAGTATGGTAAACCAAAGGCTCAAGGTGAGAGGTTCTCAATATGACCAATGTACTGAATTGATATAAGTATGTGTGGTTGTTCAGGGTTTATTCTGATTTTAATGATCATAGTATCAATAACTACATTACCCCTCATGCGGTCGAATAGTTGGAGCTAACTTGGGTGAAGAGACGATACCCATATCCAGCTCCAGGTGGATATTGGGTAGATAAGAGTATGAAAGTACTCTTTTCTCTTGGCCAATATCAAGAAGAGGATTGGTGAGACATCGTTCTATTGTAAGGTTGTCAAATCTTTTTGGGAAGTCCTTGGTTTGAAGAGAATAGGATCCCATTTAATTCTTCTTGGCATCACTATTCAAGGGACCACAATAATAATTACCTCTTCCCCCGGAATCCCCATCAAGAAACATGGGTTAGAGGAGTACGTACAGTGAAGGAAAAATGTGAAAAGGCCCTCAAATTATGTAAGAAAATACAGGCCAAAGTACAAAGATTAATAATGATTCCTTATGAGGGTGCAACAAAGGATTCTCCACTTGAAGCTAAACAAGATGTACCACATAAGGTTTGCACTAAGGTTTTAAACTTAGAGAGTGAATCCTCCACTTCTTGTACCACTAAATGGAGGCTTGATGTGAAGGAATATTCTATTACCTCACCGGGAATCCTTGCCACTTGTCCCAACTCTGTCAAAATTAAGAGGAGTAAGGGAGTGTTATGTGGAAACTCTAGAGTGGAAAAAAAAGAGGTTGTGAGGAGTGACGTCAGTGAGTTGTCACAAGATTACATAACTTTTCTTCTTCTAGTTATTTTGATTTCTATACTGGTGTTCTCAAAAGCAAGACGAATGAAGAGCCTCATTACATGGAGAACCATGAGGCATTTGAAAGCTCGACAAAAGGTCAAGAGTTTTCCAAAGAAGATAGCCAAGACAAAGAGGATTTTCTTGTGTGATTACATGTATAGTAACTAAACTCAACATTTTGAGTAGTGTAAGGGAATATGATGTTGATTTGAGTTTGTATGATAGCTTGCCTTCATTTGATAATTCTTCATCTTGTGTTGATGAACCTTCTTGTTATGGTGACCATGGTGGCACTTTTTTGCTTGATGATGATGTCAATGTCATGAGTGCACTAAAGCGAGTTGATCATTTAGATGATCGAATTAACTTTTCTAAAGTCCATTTGTGTCCATCTAGTGTTAGCACTTGCATCTTCTAGTAAGAGCAATTTGAGTCCACCTAATGTCCACGCTTCTTTAAACCCAAATGATTTTGAGTTTTTCCCATTTGACCTTGGTAATAATTTTTATATTGGGGTTTATTTGGGTGAGCTTGGTCAAGATACCAAGAAAGAATTAACTTGGGTGAGTCCATGGTACCATCTAGGTATCAACCTTGTGAATGATACTCCTTGCCACCTTCAATAGGATAGACAAGTTTGAGTATGTGATTGGACTCCATGTGGAAGCCAACTCCTCATAGAGGATCGTTGGGGCAAGAGAGGTGGCCTCTTTCCACAAGGAAACTTATTTTCTTTTTTTGTTGTTCCCACTTGTGATAATGTACATGGAATGAGTTTTGATTTTAGTTATGAGTTCATGAGTGGATATATATTGAAGAAAAGTGGTTTTCTTAGAACCTTCCTATATTACCTCTTTTATTTTAATGATATCCATGTTGAGTTGGGGTTAGTTTCTTATAGAGGTTTGAGTTCCATGTGGATGGAAGTTTTCATTATGGTCAAACCACATGTGACTCTTCTAAATTGTTGTTATCCTACTTTGAGGATTCTGTTGAACATCCTTGGGATTTACAAGTTTCTCGTGCCTTAGACTTTATCATGTTTGCATGGATGTGGAAAAAGGATTGGTTATCCATGGAGAGTTATAATTTTTCGTGCATTGGCATTTATACTAACCATTGTACTAACCCTCATACTATGATGAGATGTTGTTTTTGTTTTCTGTCTTTGCCATTTTCAGGTACTTATATGTGTGGGTTTCATTCCTATGTGTATAGGAGAGACAACCGGGTAAATAGGATTTATGTGGATAGTTGTTCATATTGTGCCTTCCCATTTGATCCCCAAGTTGGTTACTATTACCCTTATGGTAATGAAGAGCATGGTCTTTATGAAAAGTTTAATATGAGTTTGATTATTTGCATGCTTTGTGAAGTGAGTAGTAGTAGCATTTGTTTGATTTAATATGATTATCATTTGGTGTTATTACTTGATCTTGTGGACTTTAACATGATTTATATGCCAGTTTGTTCAAGTTTTGTATTTGACCCAGGGGATCATTTTGAGTCATTTTATCCTTACGCAGGATACAAAATTATTCATGATAACCCTCATTCTAACCCTCATACCATGAGGAAAGTTATGGTTTGTGTTTTTCTTTGTCTTATAGGTGTTCACGTGGATTTGAGGATGAATCCTTTTCAAGAAGGGGAGGATGGTTCGAGCACGGATAGAACTAATCATGCTATACCTATGTTGCAAGATGTAATCAAGAGAATCCAAGGCTTACGCAATACTGAAGGGCTAAAAGGAGTTCCAACCGGTAAATGCGTGGACCAACAGGGGCAATATCAAGTTGGAAGATAGCTTGAGAAAGATGGAATACTTCAAGGACTTGAGTTGATGAGACCCAAACTTGAGGGGTCAATGTGATGACTTAAAAGATTTCTTGGTAGTATTAGGTTACTTGTGGGTTAAAGTGTAATTTATAAATATTTATTTTAGTATAAATATTTGGACTTAGTTTATTTTCATCAGATCAAAGATTTTGAGAATTGAAATTATAGTCAGAAGACTTTGCTAAAGCTATTTGATCTTTTAGGGTAGATTTTAGGGTTATAATCTAGGCTTAACAATGGGTTCCATTCCATTATTTGTTTAGTACTGCTTTACTTGTCATTCATAGTGGATTCTCATTTGTGGATTCGACTGAGTTTCCATTTTGTGAATTACAATTTAATTCCCCCTTTAATATTCGTGGATTCTAGTATCTTTCTTTTCTTCCCTTCTCATCTTATCATTTCTCTTGGAATTATTAGCGTCATTACTCTATTTAGTTAATAATTTCTGCATATCTTTTTCGTATTTTTTCATCCGAATTCGTGTGTATCCTTATACAATTCACATCAGGTATTTACAGCCTCCCAAATAGAGGGGCACTTTTTAGCGTATGATTGAGGCAGCTAGGGATTTTTAGCAGTTGCATGGGATCAGATCAGTGATAGTAGGGGAAAAAGGCATCATTCCTTCGGACAATTCTCATGTGCCTTATCTGGAGGTAGGGAATATTTTACACATAGTAGTTATTCAGACCGTCGAGAACTATTTTAGGCAGCTATATAGACCTATATTCTAGACAGTTTAGAGTTTTTATAGGTCTTATCAGAGGTTTTAGAGTTAGGGTAGCCATTTTAGGTCTCAAAGTTCATCGTATCAGGCTGTAGTCCCTAGACCATGCTATTCTTATTGTGATACTTATCTCATACAAAGGTTTTTTTTCCTAGAGCATGAAGTTAGATTCTCAGCAGGCTTCTTAGGCTTCTCATGCTCTAGTTAGGGTGTCTACACCTTCAGTTAGAGGAAGAAGAAGGGTGCAGATAGGTAGAGGTGCACCGACAGGCAGTGGCATGCAATAGGCAAGGTGATTTTCAAGACATGCTCAAGTTTAACCCTAAGGTACACACAATGTTATGATTTTTGGGGAGACATAAGGCAAAAGCTTTAGATGCATTGATCACAGGTATTATCCTGATTTTCCATCACATTGAATCTGTATTGTTTGGTTTGGGTTCTATTCATTCTTATTTATCTACAAACTTTGTTGGGGTTTTTTTATTGTTATTTGATGATGATGCTATACCCCTTCATAGGTCTACTCCAGTGGGTGATTCCTTAATGGTGGATTGAGTGTGTCGATCCCATTTTGTCATCTTATCGAGATATAAGACTTGGGTTGACTTGATTTTACTTGATTTAGTAGATTGTGATGTTATTTTTGGGAATCAATTGGCTTTCACAGTGCCATGTTGTCTTAGATTTCCATTCTAAGACTATTACTTTATGCATGTATGATATTCCAAGAATAGAGTGGAAGGGTACATATAGGTCGTATCCTCTTAGATTTATATATTTTCTTTAGTCTGAAGTTTGTTTAAGAAGAAGTGTTTATCTGATTTTGCCTTTGTAGGGGATGTTAGCATTGTTCACCCCTTCCCTAGAGCCGGCCTTTGAGGTTAGAGATATTAATTTTTGCATTGACTTAGAGTCATGAACTAAGTCCATTTCCAACCTACTGAGTTGAAGGATCACTTGTAGGACTGTCTTATCAAGGGTTTTATTTCCTAGTGTGTCACCTAAGGGTACACTGCTTTTGTTTGTAAAGAAAAAGGATGGTTCCATGAGTATGTGTATTGACTACCGATAGTTGAACAAAGTGACCGTGAAGAATAAGTATCCTTTTTCTCGCATTGATGATTTATTCAACCAGCTTCAAGTTTCCTCCATATTTTCTAAGATTAACTTGAGGTCCGGGTACCACTAGTTGAGGATTAGGCCTTCAGATCTTTTGAAGACGGCTTTATGACTAGATATGGCCACTATAAGTTCTTGGTGATATCTTTTAGGCTTACTAATGCCCTAGTAACAATCGTGGAGTTGATGAATTTATGTTTCAACCATATTTGGATTCCTTTGTTATTATTTTTATTAATGATATTATGGTGTATTCTCCAAAACTGATGCTGATCATGTTTGATACTTGAAGATTGTTCTTCACACCTTGTGAGATGAGAAGTTATATGCTAGGTTCTTAAAGTGTGAGTTTTGGTTGAGTTCTATGGCATTCTTGGGGCACAAGTGTCCAAGGTGGGTATTATGGTGTATTATCCAAGATTATGGTTGTGCATGATTGGGTGGGACCTACTTTCTCGATTGAGATATGGAGTTTTGTTGATTTAGCAGGGTACTATGAGAGGTTCATACAAGATTTATCTTTCCTTGTAGCTTGGTTGAATTAGTTAACTCAGTAGAATGTAACTTTTTAGTGGTCGGATGAGAGTGAGGAGAACTTTTAAAAGCTCAAATCTTTATTGATTTCTGTCCTATTCTTACCTTCCCCGTGGAGGGTAAAGGCTTCACCGTGTATTATGATGCTTCTAGGTTGAGTGTTGATGTAGAATAGTATGATGGTGGCCTACGCTTCCAGGTAGTTAAATGTGTATGAGAAGAACTACCCTACTCATGATTTAGAGTAGGTTGCAATTGTATTTATGCTGAACTTGTAGAGACATTAATTTTATAGGTGCATTGTTAGTCATTCACAAATCACATAAGTGTTTACTATAGCTTCATCCAGAAGGACCTTAATTTGAGTAGTGTCATTGGTTAGAGTTGCTAAATGACTATGATATTGCTATCTTGTATCATCGGGGCAAGGCTAATATGGTGGCGTATTCCTTTAGCAGGAACTCCTCGAGTATGAGTAGCCTAGATCTCATTTGAGCTGAGGAGCAGCCTTTAGCTAGAAAATTTCAAAGTTTAGCTAACAATCTGGTTAGATTGCAGATTTCTGAGGATGGTGGTTTTCTTTCTTGTATAGAGGCCTGCTCTTCGTTAATTGAGCAGATTTGTCTAACCCAGTTTAATGATGCTATATTGAGGACCATTCATTATAAAGTGTTGAGGGGTAAGGCCAAGGCAACCATTTTGTATTCTAAGGGTGTTTTGAGGATTAAGGACCAGGTTTGTGTCCCTAAGTCTGGTGATTTGTTTAGATTGATATTGGAGGAGGAACAAAGTTTTTAGTATTAGTTTCATCTAGAGGAAACAAATATGTATCAGGATTTGAGTTTGTATTACTGGTGGTACAGTATGAGGAAGGAATTTCGAACTTTGTTTCTAGGTTCTAGAACTATCAGCAGGTGAAGTATGAGCACCAGAGGTCGGGAGGTATATCACAAAGATTATCAACCCCCAGTGAAAGTAAGAGCACATAACTATTGACTTCATTATTGAGTTTCCTTGCACCTCAAGTGGTTATGACTCTATATGGGTGGTAGTTGATAGATTGACTAAGTCTTCTTACTTTATTCTGGTGAAAGTGAAGTGCAGTACTCAGGAGTTACCTTAGATTCATATTATTCATATAGTTTGGTTGCATGGGGTCCCTAAATCAATTGTATATGATCGAGGTACTCAATTTACTTCGTACTTTTAGAGTACTATGCAGTGTAAGATTGGTACTCATATGAGCATATATTTCATCCTCACACTGGTGATCAATCTGAGAGCAATATTTAAGTGTTAGAGGATATGTTGCGAGCATGCATTATTG
This sequence comes from Withania somnifera, assembly GCA_039654485.1. Classification (NCBI taxonomy): domain Eukaryota; kingdom Viridiplantae; phylum Streptophyta; class Magnoliopsida; order Solanales; family Solanaceae; genus Withania; species Withania somnifera. Next base: position 6,242 of record JBDJHY010409583.1, on the reverse strand, counting down.
ATTCTGGTGGTCTATAGGACTGGTTCCTACCATTCTAGGAGTTTTCTTATAACAACAGTTATCATTCGAGTATTCAAATGGCCCCTTTCGAGACATTGTATGGTAAGAGATGTAGATATCCAATTAGATGGTTTTAGAGTTCTGAGGAGAGACCATGGGGTACAAATTTTTTGCAAGACTCCATGGAGAGATTTAGACTTATTCAAACCCGTCTATTTTACGGCCTAAAGTAGGGAGCATTATGCTTATAGAAAGGTTAGACCTTCGGAGTTCATGGATGATGATCGAGTGTGGTTGGAGGTGTCACCTATGAAGGGTGTGATGATATTTAGGAAGAAAGGGAAGCTTATCCATTGTTTCATTTGTCCTTTAAGATTCTAGAGTGAAAGGAAGAGGTGGCTTACAAGTTAACTTCGCCACCTGGTTTGTCTACATTCCATCTGGTTTTTCATGTTTCTATTCATCGGAGATATACTTTGAGTTTGGACTCAGACTTGTAATTTGAGAAGGATCCAGTAGATAGGTATGTTTGGAGGCTTCGAACAAAAAATATACCTTCAGTGAAGGTGTAGTGGAGGCACTAAATGATCGAGAAGGCTACTTAGGAGATTTAGTCTGATATATGTAGCTAGTACCCTCTGCTTTTTGACTCGTCAAGTACTTTTACTTTCTTATCTTCGAGACGAAAATGGTTTTTAGTGGTGGATGTTATAATCACACTCAATGTCATTTTTCTGATTTCTATGTATTTTAACTGTTTTTGAGCTTTTGAGTAAATTTGTGAAAATTTTGAGTTTGAATCTTAGAAGTGAGAAATATGAAACTCTAGGGCTCATTTGGAGTTCAAGACTTCAAATCAAAAATATGTCAGTTCCGTTAGCTTTGGAATGTGGATTTTGATCTATTAGGACTTTCATTTTTTGTTTTAGCCCATCAACAGTGATTTTGGGTGGTTTCACAGGATAACATTGAGTTTTTAAAGGAGTAGTTGACTCTGATCAACATCTAGACATAGAATTCCTGGATTGATAATCCTATGATTTCATTGGATTGGGGATGTAGTTTTTGGTTCAGGACATGATCTCCATTATTTTTTCGTAATTTCGAAGGAAATTTTGGTCATTTTAGTGGTTTTAGTTAAAAATAGACCTTTAGCGTGTATTGGGTCAAGGAGAACTTGTATGCATCTTTGATGGTTTTATTGAGCCCAGAATATCAATATTAGTATGTTGCATATCTGATTTAATTTCATGGGGTTCCAAATGAATCTCGAGGGCCCATTTTAAGCATCTAATCCTTATGCAAATTGTGGTTAAAAACAACACCGGTGCTTTTACCAGTGGTGCTCTGCATTTGCGAGTCTGGAACCACAATTGTAGAGCTCAGGAATTTTTATGCTATCGTGTTTATGACCCCCGTCATACGATCTGAGGGGTTAGGTAATATGGTCATCAGGTTTGTGATAAAGAAATTCTCCATGATCCCAGCAGGCCTTTTGCGATTGTGTAGGAGAGCTAGGATCACTGTGATGTTTTAAAACAAAGTTTACACGATGCAAACCCTAACTCTAAAACCCTATTTTATAAAAGTTTGATCAAGGAATTCAAAGATAACTATTGGGAAATGATTGTAAACCATTTCTCATCAATTTTTACCGTCTTTAACATGATATTTGTATGAAATTATGCATTCAAAAGTTATAAAATCTTGATTTTGAACCATGAAATGGATTAGGTTTTTAATAAGACATGATATTTAGGTTCCCATAGCAATATGTAATGTGTTTTCACGATAAAGTTTGGGTTTTTACCTCATGGGCCTTGGGTGAGGTTTTGAATAAACTTTGGGTTATTGTGTTTTTGGTGTTGATTATTGTATATTTCTTATACTTTTTGTATTGGTAACTAGATTGGGAATGGTTGAAGGCATCCTAAAAGGAAAAGCTCCTGAGTGGCTTGGTTCTTCAAAATTTAAGGCAAGCTAAGTTTTATTTGGTCTTTCTATAAAGTGTTAAAGATTGCATGCTAGTTGATGGTAATTTGGGAGAAATGGAAACTTAGGGGTTGATATTATCAAAAATGTCGGGCTTAAAATGAGAAAGTTTTTGATAATGTGAGTTCTTAATGAAATTGTTAATTCATACACTTGATTGTAATTTGGGAGAATGGGGACTTAGCGGTTGATATTATTAAGAATGTAGGGCTTAAAATGAGAAAGTTTGTTATAATATGAGTTATTAATGAAATTGTTGAATCATACACTTGATTTGGATTATAAGTTGCTTTGATTTGACTTATATAACTAGAAATGGTAATTTTATGTAGAAATTGGGGCTTAATTATGTACTTGTTGTTGATATTGCACTAGATGATTTATTGATACCTTTATAATTGAAAATTGTGTTTCCTGTTGAGGTTAATTTGAGATAGAAATGATATTCTTGATAATGATTGCCTATGAGATTCTAACATTATTATTTTGTGATTTAAAATGGTGATATTCCCATGATTTGTACATGATAATTGCTCACTTTATAATATTTGAATCCGAAGTCCATTTTCGAATGTCTGAGATATTGACTAAATTAACCGAGGATCATTTCAGAAGTTGTGAGATGTGTAGTCATAGACCTCGCGAGTCCCCCATAGGTTTTGGCTGAGACATAAATAAATGCCAGTAGATGTGTAAATGAGACGAACATGCATTGAGCCACTTGCATTATGCATTATTTTCATTTGATATATGGCATTGACTATTTTTCTGTTTGAATTATTATATGATATTGAGTTGATGAATTGAGATTATTTCGCTATTTGCTGATGACTTGTGTTTGTCTGATTTCTAAATGATTCTGTGAAATCTTCTTGGATTATTGGATATTTATTGTCATGATTTGAGCATATTATTTGTACTTTATGTTTAAGGCTATTATCATATTATAGCCTGCATGCTTATCCTTTGTAGCTGAGGCACACAGAGGCAAGACCCACAGGAAACCACATCCAAATATCTCTCCTATGTCATATACTCCTCTTTCAGGCTCACGCTAGCGACCTAGATAGCAAGACCTATGGGGTTACTCAAAACACGTGCCAATGCTAAATGTCAGAGTCTTCCAACATAAATAGGAATTAGTAAAAATCTTATGATATACCAAGATATGATGCTTGTATCATAATATACGCTCGGGCCCAACCAAGGATATCGACCACAGATGTTATCCAAGTGAAGAGACCAGACCTCAATAGGGCCAAAGAAGGTGATATAATATCAGGTTCATAAAAGATTTTATCATGTTCTCAAACCTACCAGGTGTAAATTAGATCCATTTATGTATAAACAACTCCATACCAAACTAGGTGGTCGTAAAAGGTTGTTAGTATAGAAAAGATTAATTGATTAACCATTTAATTTAGAAAATAAAGTTTCTACTCAGGATGCCATAAGCATGACTGAATACTTCTTTATATTCTAAAGGCAAATCAATAATATCATCATGAGATCAATAATTGTCCAAATAGTGTTAAAGGAAAATGTCATGACCCATATGGTCATACTTCTCTTCTTCTTTTGTGTTTAGATCCTTTTTCTAGCTACCCTAAGTCATTTATAACTTAATGGGCTGGTAGTTTAGTTTCTCAGTAGTTCTGTTGTATCTTATGTTAGTTTCCCAGCTTTTAGGTTTTAACCTTAGAATGGTGGAACTCGAGAGTCAAATCATAGAAAATGAGATTAAAATCATATTTGAAATTTCCTTTATCTCTAAAATGCATACTTTGGTCTATTTGGACCAATAGTTTATGTCTCGCTGCCTTCTAGTAAGTTTTGAGCTTCTCTGAAGAAATTTCATTCGGTCGAAGTTAAGAATTTTACATGAGTTAGCTTTCAATGATCGGAGCACTAGATTGTAGTTTTGATGCTTCCATCAACTGTGAAATGTAAAATTTGATCTTGTAGGATTATTGGCATGCTTCCCTAGGTGTCCGAACTCATTTTGGATGTTTGGGTGGATTGTCAATTTTTAGCCTCTTCTGGTTCATTTTGGTATAGGGTCTCTTTCTTCTTAAGCGGCCCCAAATGGACATTTTAGTTGAGTCATTAATATTATTTTTATTTATTTTAAATATTTGGTTTGTCAAAATCACTTCCGATCCTTGTCAGAGCCTCAGGTTGGAGCATTTTTTATTGCTGAAAAATAATATTTTTATTGTCAAGAACAACAATCCAAGCCTCTTCTCTACATTTGTGGCATTGCATGCATTCAAGTAGAATAATGGATTAGAGGGTCATGATTATGAGGCTCTAGGCCTCGATTGCAAAGCCCTGGAAAATAGTGGACCACGATCGTATAGCCAGGCCACGATTGTGATGGGAAAGAACATTGAGAGATGCAGTTGATGGCCTATCCATGTTGCACGACCTATTTCTATTATATATATGGAATTTCTAGCCTCATTTTGTTCATTTATCAACTTGAGATTTCCCATCAAAATTATATATATTGGTCAAAGTTGAAGTTTGTGGTAGTGCATTGTTGGGGGTTGATTAGAGGAGCTTCGGGTTAGTGTTTGTGTATGGTTTTATTCGTTTTCTAGTATGTATTCCCTTGTTGTTCCTCATATTTGATTCTTTAATTTTTCTTTCATTTCATAATTTTTTTTTGGCCAATTGAAGACCCATTTGGGATCCTCTTTAGCTCAAATTTGAACCACGTGTTTCTTGAGCTGAGACCTACCTCCTGGTAATTTTAGTTTTATCATTTAGGCTACAAAGCATAGTATTAAGCCCGATCTGTGACCCAAGTTGCACTTGGAAATATGGGTCTTGTTCTTTCCATCTTGACTCATAGAATGTTTTTTTTGATAGTTTTATTTGATTCAAGCATCTCTTTAGTGGTTCGGGTCCTCTATCTATGTTTTGATGATTATCACATATACCAGTTAGGCTTAGATTACTTATCTTCTAGAGTGTTACTCGTAGAGTATTTATACCATGTTTTCTAGATGTTTGGGTGTGTTTTGTAGCTTAGTTACCCTTGTCTTCTATTAGTTATGCATATTTACCTATTTCAGGGTCCCCTACAGGGATGTAGTGGGTTAGGTGTTGGGTTCTTAAGTTCTGACCTTACTGAGAGAGGCCTTGGGACCTTAGAGGTGATGATGGATTCCTTCCTTGTCCTGTGTAAGGGGTGTTCTTAGAGGGTGGCTTCTGGACGACCCTAGATAATACTAAGGTTATTTTATTTATTGTTATTTTTTACGAGCATGCATTTGTGTAGTTAGCTTGTGTAGTTGCTGATGGGTGGGACCCAATGTTGGTTTGATATTGTGGTAAAGCTAATAATACTTAAATTGGGATGTTTTGACTAAAAATAACCTGAAAGAGTTTTCTATGACTAAACCTCCATGACTGTTGGATGGTACAGAGCAATTTTCATAAGTATGACCAGTTTGACGACTTTTCCTTACCTATATGTATCACCGTGGTTATTTCTATCATGATGGGGCCAGGAGTTACGTTACTATTTCTATCCATGGTAGGGGATGTTGTTATGTTACTTTTCCTATCTATTGTGGGGCCCGAAGTGCTGTTATTGATGCATGGCCTCTAGGATGGGGTCCGAGTACTATATCTATTTGTGTGGGCCCCCAAAACTGTCTTATTTGGGCAGGGCCCGATTTGTGATTTGGAGGTGGGACCTCCTGCATTATACTGAGTATTGTTACTGTCACATTCTGTTCTACCCCTCTTTCATTCATTTTTCCACGTTTTTTGTACCCTTTAGAGTTATGGGGGAAGCCACACTGGTTGTTGGATGTTTTATTTGTGCCTACCGATGGGATAGGGCGTCAGGTAATATATGTTTCTTTCTTTTACCCAGTGGTATTATGGGGGGATATTTGGGTTATATATTCTCTTTCTTACATTTATGCTCTGGTATATTCATTATACCATGTACATTTCCTTTCCAGTATTACTTATAGTGAGGTAGAGAACCCTATATGCTTTCTGTGATTCAAGATCTTAGGGTTATGCTCTATAAGTTCATTTCTAAGTTTAATTAAAATTTGTTTTACACAAGAAACATATAGAGAATTATTAGATACAAATACAAATTTGTATGAACAAGAAGAAAGATTACGAATGATAGAATCAGAATTAAGGATGTCATTAGAACATTATGGATAAAATAAATAAAATTAAACAATTACAAAATATAGCAGAAAAATCATTAATATATA
>JBDJHY010409582.1:0-21964 GCA_039654485.1 Withania somnifera | reverse complement strand
AAAAATAACGTCCAAGCCTTACAAAAAAACTCTGAGGCACATACTTTGCCAGCAAGGCCTATGTAACTAAATCAAAGTCATCGATGGAGACCTAACTGGTTGGTGTAGGTTCGCAACTCCCTCAAGCAGATATGTGGTGATATAAATTTAGTGCTTATCCAAAAACTCCAATGTTATCAATCTCTCCTTATAGACCATAATAAACTCTTTAGGGTCCTACCATTCTACGCTTGAGAATCTTAGAGGTGCTATATGAATAAAATTTTTAAGAATCTTCCTTACCTTATATGAAAGAATAACCCTAACACCAGTCTGCTGGGGAGATCCTGGTGCCGTAATAGCTACTGGGATATGGTGAGGTTTTACATTCCACTGAAATGGTTGTAGGACTATAGTGGTAGGAAACTAGGGAGACGGATCACCCTGTGTTTCCCTTAAGAAAAGCTCTGAGGCACCTCTATCGACATCCCACTGAATCATAAGGATCTGCCAAAATATAAGTTTTAGTTCCTGGCAGTAGCAGTATAAACTGCAATAGAGGAAATGTAGTAGCTGTTTAACTAGCGGTAGATCTGTAGTAGCATAGTATGGGACAAGGATACTGGAGTAGTACCAAAGGACTAAATACCTGTAGTCACCTCCTCCATAACCTTGGGAGGGGTCTTATGTGCACCAGAATGAGGATCTCTATCAACCGACAAGCTAAGAGTACTCACCATTTGCAAAAAGATCAAAGTTAAATAGGCACTTCCAAAAAACATATACAAGTACTACGCACTAGTAGAGCATAGAAAGGGAATTCATTCTAACCGTGCCTTGTAGCCTCCTAAATACAGGATACAGACGTCTTAACACCAATTTGATAGACTCTACTGACACTTTCTCCACTGTCTTAGAAACATGTGAAACCAAGATCTACTACCACTTTGTCGTGACCCATATCTCATATCGCGATGAAGCCTACGATTCCACCAGTAGGCCAACCAACCCTTCATCCTAGAGTGATAAACAATTGGCTGATAGAAGCTAATCAATAGTAATATAAGCAATATAGAGTAAGATAAAAGAGATATAAAACAATTTACATATAAAAACATCGCAGAACTAGTGTCTTGGACTAGATGGAGCTAAAGTATGCCAGAGTAACAAAAATTAATATATAAAACTACTCTAATAGGAGGAGAATATAAAAGACTAGTCTGTCCTAAAAAAATACAAAATATTAACACAGCTGCAGAATAGGCTCAGTCGTCCGGACACTAGAAGCTCATCATGATCTCCAATGTTAACTAGCATGCCTACTCATAACTATCTTATCTCCTATGATGACCCACACTAGTGTCTGCACCACGAAAAGGGAACAGAAGTGTAGCATCAATACCAATAACACAGAATACAATATAGGCACCATAGGTCGACCGGGCTCAATCAAATACAAGATATATCAAGTAAAATAGGTAAGAAGAAAATAAGTAAAACAATATATATAGAAGGACATAACTATAAGGAAACTAAATGAAAGTAACTAGCATGATACTAAATACTCGGCCTCATCGACGCGCAACTAGTGCCCTTAAATCAAACTACAATGCCAAGGACCCAATATCTAGTTCGGGTTAACCTATAGTAGAATGGGTAAAAAATAAAGACAGAAGCATAAGAGTAAAGGAGAAGATAATAACAAATACGATCAAAGTAGCTCCCTATCCCACCATTGGTTACATACATAAAGGAACAAACATAACATAATTGGTCCACATCCCGCATGTAGGCATAAACGGGGGAAATAATGCAAAGCATGACTTCGCCCCCCTTAAGCCTTTAACGTACAAAAAAGTGATAAAAGGATGAATCCAAGAGGGAAAAAAGGAACTAATACAACAGATCGAACAACCTTGTAGGTCCTACCTCCAAGCATTGCTCCCGAGCCCCGTCTTAGGGTCAAGTTCAAAATCCAACAGTAGGGACCCCGCTAGTTGGGAACCTCATTCTGGAGGTCTTGCCTCCAAGTCATTAGATGGGAAGCCCATCCCATTAAGAGCCTCACTCCAGATCCAAACTTAGGGCTCTGTCCTTACCAGGAGGTGGAACCTCAAAACACAGCGCTAGAGACCTCGTTTTGACCAGGTAAGCACCCTGTCGTACATATGGTATTAGAAAAACTCAGTTCCATTTATATCTTCATGAAAATAGTCTATATAATCTCGTGATCATGGAAAAACATGTCATAAAACCCTATTTTAGATTAAGTACATAAAAGCTCCATTTATAATTGCCTTTACCCATAGGTAATAAACTCCATCACGTGCTTAAAGTCTAGGAAAGGCTAGAATCCACCAGCTAAGCACACATCTCACCCGGGTAGTAAAATCAACAACCCAAAACTAATACTATAGCAACACAACCTTCCCCAATAGGCCAACACATGATTCTCTGCTTACAACCAACAATGAACCCACGTAGGCCCCAAAAGGGGTAAACTAGTGTAAAAGAGAAGGAAAGTTAAACAACTACTTATCCATACCCAACATAGATATAATCCAACAAGTATTCGATTTAAACCCAACCTAAAGGGAAGGTAAGCTTAGGCTACCTGGATAGAATCCCACAAGTCACACATACAACTAAAAAGCTACAAAAATGCCCAAAATATATAGGAAGTACCAAAAATAAGGTCTATTGGTTAAAAAGTGAAGTTTAAAACCCATATTTAATAATACAAATTATATCCAAATTCAGGCAAAAAAATATTCCCGTGGGCCCCACGGTATGATAAAAATAAACTAAAAGTACTAGCACAAAGGCCTAAGCTCAAAGAACTCGTGGTTAAAAAATGAGCTCAATTGAAACTTCGGAACGTCCTCAATTGGAGACCAAGCGGGATATGCACCTAGAATTTGAAAGGAAAAATACCCGAAGTAATAACCAACCTCCTAGAAGTCCCACTATGAAGAAGACAACAATTCCACTAAATTCTCATACCAATTGAATAAACCACCATCAAATCGCACAAGCTAAGATGGAAGAATAAAGGAAGAGAACTTATCAAAAATAAGGAAAAAGGGTAGAAACCTGCCACACGATGTCTCCATACCCACTCTAGAAGATTAAAAGTGAAAGGTATGGAATTTGGATCAAGAAAATGTGAGATGGAATAAAGGTAATGACTGAAATTTAGAGAAATATCCATTTAAATACTTGGTCACGCAATAGCACAATCACATTTCCCTAATATGATCGTGGAACCCCCAGTGCGATTGTGGAACCCCTAGGGCAATTGTAGCAACCCCAGTGTGATTGCACAAAATCCCAAAGATCCTAGTCTAGTGCGATCGCGGTACCACCAGAGCCTAAAAAGAATGGAAGATTGCCATAATAGTGCCATAATAGAGAGATCATGCTAAAAAATAAAAATAAGGATTACCACAATTGTATCACAAGAGTTCGATCGTGCTAAACACCTAGGTTTGTAGATTTTTCTATAGCAGCTGAATTTTCAAACAAGGGATTAAAATTAAAACGGAGCCCAATAACTAAAAATCAAATGTGTATCTTGTATGAGAAACATATTTTGGAGTTAATGAAATTGATGAAATGACTAATAGATTTCAGTTGATAAAAAATGACCCCCAAACCAAACCAATTAAGAAGGACCAATTTTCTAAGTTTCCACAAAAACCCTAAAAAAATGAGCTCGGACACCCCTAAAAGTGCACTACTAACCAACCTAGCCCAAAATCAACATTTTAGAGATGATTTAATAGTAAGAATTTTGATTTGACACTCCAATTATTAATAGCAACACCAGACCCAAAAATGAACTCTGATTCAATTAAATTTCCACAAATCAATTCAACCTCCAAATGAAAACCTTGGGAAATGAAATAAAGGTGTAACTAGATAAAATTCGACATTATAAAGCTAATGAAACTTTTGGAATCATATTCAGGGTGTGTTTACAAAAAATTCACTCCCAAGTTCCACTATTTAAAGGTTAAGACTTCAAAATAGGAAAACTAAGCTAGCAGACAACTAAGCTGCCAAGGAGCCAAGTTACTGGTCCCCGAAAATCATAAATGACTTTGGGAAACTACTAGTCGGATCTAGACAAAGAAAGGAATAAAAGTAATGAAATGAAAAGGTTGTTTATTATAGGGCCATGTTTTAAGTGTGGATTGTCTGCCATTTTTTCCGAATATTTCCTCAGCAGGGTAGTCTTCAGCCTATACCATAACTTGTTCAACCTTTGATGTTAGTGCCACAACCAGCTAGTGGTGGGGCATAGGCTGGTCCCCTTGGTAGAGGCTAACATGGTAAGGGTGGTGGTCACAGTGGTGGCCTTCCTAGTAATGATAGCCAATTGTATGTTATACCATCAAGGCCTGAGATAAAGGCATCGAATGCTATAATTATAAGTGTGATTTTTATGTGTTCTAGGTCAGCCTCAACTTTGTTTCATGTACCCTCTTTCTTGTATATTTCTTCATATTTTTCACCAAGATTGGAGTTATCAAGTGCTATTCTATTTGTGCCTATTCTTGTTGCTACCCTAGAAAGGTAATGTTTAGTAGTGTATTGGGTTATGAGTACCTTTTTGGTTTCTATGGGTGGATTGGATACTTTGGTTGACTTGTTGTTTCTCAATGTGGTATATTTCAATGTCACACTAGGCAAGGACTAGTTATCCCCTCATCATGCGGTTTGGGATTGGTATGTCAAGACCATTACCTCATCCATTCTGGTGCATCTCCAATTTTGTGGCAGCGTTTTATTATCCATGCACCATCAGGGATCATCTCCTTCATCAAGCTAGGAGGTTAGTACCAAGAGGATATTTGTCTTACTTAGCTTACATTCACAAGGTTCGAGCCAACACTCCTACGATTAAGTCTATTCTTGTTGTCGATGAGTTCTTTGATGTGTTTCTAATTGACTTACCAGGCCTTCCACTCATGTCGTATATTGACTTTTATTGGCTTCCAAGCACACAGGTCAGTGTATATGGTCTCATAAGTAATATAGTGGCTCTCTTTAGCCGAATATCGAACCCTCACGGACTTGGAATTATGAATTACTGTTGTAACTTAATCTTATAGGAAATTCAATATCTATGCAAGTGTAGGTCACAATAGAGAATTTGGATTTTATATTATTCTAACTCTAACTAATGAAATTTAAATGAGACTTAAGAAGAAACAAAAAGTGTTGTCGATATAAGCAACCATTCCAGGGAATGGCATTGCACACATTCGTATATGATCTCATTTTTCCATAAAAATCATTATTTATATAATTTTTTATTCCAGGGTTGAAGGTATGTATTAGGGATGTATAGTCCTCTAATAACTATTTATATAACCCCAATAACTCCTTGATTGACTTGTGTTGTTGTGATTTTGTATAAACGCGTTATAGATATCTTCCATATTTAACCAAGTGAGTCAACTAAGTATACTATCATGTATTAATTACAAATCATGTTTATTATTCTAATTTCATATTCAACAAACATAATCTCACTCTTTAAACTTTTATTCTACTAGTATGATTTTTGAATTAATGCACTTTCAGAGCTATATGTTTATTCTAATAGTGGCCAATCAATTAGAATAGTAAATAATAAATAATTTCAATTCAACAAATATCATACATCATGTGCTATCCATAACCTCAGAACAAGGGTGTTTATCCAAGAATAGTCATGCTCAATTAACGAAATAATGTAAACACTTGAATGATATATGTAAACATAGGTTGTTTGAATATCTTCTTCACTTGTTGTTTTCTCTCCAAAGTGCAACACTACTCCCAAAACCATCTCCTTAATGGTTATATATAGACTCCCAAGCAAAAGACTATTTTGCCCCAACTTATTCTTCTTGTTGAAAACAATTCCAACCCAGCTAAATAAAGGATCGCGATGTGATCCCAATCATGATGGGCAAGCCATCATGTCATGATCCCCATCACGATAGGGATAAATTTATTGCATTTCCTCCCTTCTCATTCAATCTTTTGCTTCCGCTTGATGTACCTTACTTAAGGCTCCAAATTTACCTAAAATTTGCTAATCATATGGGTTAGTAATGCTACATACATATTTGATAATAAAATACTCAAAAGAATGTAATTTTTCTATGAACAAAGTCCAAACATGGGACTTTAATAGCATTAAGGAATATAAATATGCCTAAGATGACCACGCTACACTTTTACTTTTGTTTGTCCTTGAACTATTACTTAAACATACAAAACCAACTTGAAAGTCAATGAATGAATTTCACATGATACGTCAGTTATATCCTGACAAGTTAACTGTAATCTTAATACTCTTCAAACCATTAACCATAACATTAACAAAATAGATCCATAGGCAGAGACACAAACTAATACATTTTTCAACACAATTTGGATTTGTAGGCTAACTTGACTTAAATGAAACAAACCAATTGTGTACACAATGACTCCCAAGTGTGCCCTCACAAGAACAAATATTCCGCACTCTTCTCAATTCATCAAATTGACTACAATTTTCAGGACCTTTTAGCATCAAAGTACAACTCTCACACTCACAAAGAATTCACATGCATGCATAAAGTATATGCTTTCCCATTATGTACATCTTAATTAATTTAGAATGCTTGAATAGACTAAAATAGGACTTTAATGGGTTGTAATGAAGGCTGAGGGACGGGTAGAAAAAACTATATAATAGTGACTTATACACCCCTATGCACTTCACACTTTTTACTTTTCAACAACCATTAACCTTTACTTTAATTTTTTTTTCTTAACCTTTTCTAAATCTTTTTCTAGCTAACCAACTCAATTTTTTCGAGAATGCCTTTCTGATTTTTTATTTTATTTTGACCACTTTCTTGTTTTCTAGTTTGTCTTATCATACTTTTTTTCTAAGTGTTTTTTCTTGACATGTAGGCACTCTATCCAAGAACTCCTTACCATATTACACTCAATTGTACCCCTTTTTCTCCATTTTCCTTTATTACTGTTTACAACTCCAATAACAACTTTTTTATAATGTTATAGGAAGTAGGGATAAAAAACAGGGATTTAATAAATCGGATTAAGGAAAAATTACGGCTACCGAAGAATAACTAATAGGCTCAAAAGGGGCTGACTAGTGATACTATATCTGAATAGGCTAACATTTTACAAAACATATCAACAAGGGCCTATATCATTTTCTTGTCAAAGAAATACTTTTTCTTTCTGTTTGATAACATGCAGGGCATGTTCTAGACTAATATATAAACATGGAAGATGCAAGAATCTCACCTCACTTGGCACATTGGATCGACTAGCATTACATAAAAGTTGAGTACCAAATAAGCACAAATTGAAAGATATTTCATTATTAAGCCATAGTAACCTTAGTGTTCAAAGTTATATCATGTATATATTCTCCCGGTAACCTACTCATTGCACTCAGTTGTAGTTCGAAGATATTTATTTTTCCAAAGTTAAGGACACTATCTAGTGTACTAAGTGTTTGCAATCATTGCAGGGTTCCACTTATTTTACTCATATGTACAACTAATTTCCCTTAAGATGGTTGTCATCCATAAATCTTCTAGAAAAGTCCTTTATTCTATATGTAAAAAGAAAATAAAATAAACAGAAATAAATATGTATTCTAGATCAAGGGAATTATCCTTAGAAAAGAGCAGGCAAGAAAAAACAAACAACCCCAAAATAAAAATATAAATGAATATTTAAGTACAAAAATTAAAATGCACAAATTCAAAATAAAAAGTACATAACCAATAAAAATAAAAATCACAATATTTAAAAAAACTATACTTAAACAACCCACGTCATACCATCAACACACACCCTATAATCAACATACTAAAGATATTTATAGCCCCCACCCCACACCTAAAAATCAAGCGCTGTCCCCAGTGAACAAAATATAATAAAGATGAAGGCTATAAAACTCCATGGTCAGTCATCCAGGTCAAATGGGTCAAAGATGTGAAGGCTTTCATCCTCACCCTTTGGATCTGCATCCCTCATAACATCACCCTCCTAATCATCACTCTCATCATCAATATCAGAATCACCCTATGCATACTTATCATCAGCGGGGATGACCTAATTGATGGGATCTACAAATGCAGGCCCAATCCTACACATCATGAAAGCATGATCATTCAACGGTACTAAAGGTGTATGCCATTGATCTCTTCCTCCACTACAGGCTTATCACCGATCCGCAGTCTCAGAATTTTGATTCCATACATGAAACAAAAATAGCTCTCGTACATAGCGTTTTGCTCCATCTGCGTCAGTTTTCTCCCCTTGACACCATCAGCTGCGACCTTACTATTTGTAACATCCACAACTTTAGCATAAAGAGGAGGATGGAATCTATCGGATCTTTTTCAACATCTTAACCATGCAAAAACAGTGTGATCATGCTCCAAAAAGTTTATCTCAACTGCTGACTATATCTTTCCTTCTTCATTGCAGCACGAATTAGCCAACCTATATTAATGTCCATGTCTGTCATAAGTGAATAGACAAGGCATACCCTGCTCCGTATCATAGTGGTGTAGTAATTAATAGGCATAAGGAAATGGTTTACAATCTTCAACGAATAGCGACCTTCTATATTGAGATATGAAAGTGAAAGGTTAGAGTGGCTACCTTGAGCATCTCTAATCCATTGGGTCTGTGGGTTGACGCCATACAGAGTGTGGTGAATCTAAGGATAAGGTGGGTGCCTCCAAAATTAACATAATGGTCTCCTCATTATTAGTGTTTAATATGTTGTTTACAAAGGCATTTATTACCCAGAAAGTGCACTTTCCCACCTTTACTTCATATGTTTCCTTTTGATTACAATTGGCGTACAACTCCTTGACCAAGTAAATATTAAATTTGCCTTGGTCATCAAAAATAAAATCCAAGACAAGCTTGAAAACTGGGGTGAAAATTAGTGGCATCTCCATAGCTAAACTGGCCCTATCAATCCTCTCAACAAAGAGATACTCAGGTATTGAATTTTGTAGTTACCAGGTTTTTCCTGAATAAGCGACAACATCAATACCAAAATGATGGTGTTTCACCATGGAAGGAAACACAAGTGGTGGCTCCTAATTAGAATCACTATGACCTAGTTTAGAGCTTGGAAGAGTGAGAAATAAGAACAAACCATGGCAACTTTTTGTGGGTTAGCCGATTTGTTAGATTTCGGAGGCATTGTCCTATAAATAAAGAAACATATATTAGTATATAAATAGGAAACACATAAGACAACATAAAAGGGTTCTATTTCTACCCCACATTAAAGCTTGAAAGAAAACATCACACACTTGACAGTCAATATACAGAAGGTACATCAGACTTCTCTTAACTATTACAATTTAAGACCAAGTGTGGATATATCTTCATATCATCTTATGGACCCTATCACACCCTCAAATTTATTTTTCCTATCAGCACCATTTTCACGCACACATTAAAAGATAGCACATATGTCAAACAATAAATAATGGTGAGATGGTGGTAACCACCCAACACTTAACCATTAACTGATGTCACCATAACTAATTACAATACAACACAATGCATACTTGTCATATAATTTAAAGGTACTTAGACTTCCCTTTACCAATGTGCATTATGTGGTTTCCATGTATCAATGTTCATTACTCAAACCAATTCTATCACAAGGTATGTTACTCATATAACAAAGACACAACGTACAGTAAAAGCCAAAAATAACATAAATTAACACACTATGTAGACAACATATATGGAAATCTTATGGTGCATTCCATTATCACCCCCAACAAATAAATAATCAAAGTCACTCCCTAAAATAAATAAGTAGTCGACACCAAAAACCCCTGCGCACCATCAACTCAACTAACACCATAGCATAACCAAGATTTCCTTTTTGAACAACACTGATGGAAGAATAAAAGCAAGTCATTACTATCACAATTAAATGAACAACCATGGTCAAGATTAAATAGAAATAATATTCTCCATAGTGATAAACCAAGAGAGATAAAAGAGGAGAGATTAAGAGCTTACTTTATATACTTAACCTTAAGAAGCAATGAAAGTGGATGAAAGGAGGAGAAAAACAATAAATCTTCAGGGAGAAAAATAGGGGTGTACAACTATTTTAGAATGGTGGGGGAATGAGTGTTAAGGAGTATTTAAATAACCTAGTCAGGTCGGGTAGATCCACTGGGTTAAAAAAAATTTAGACCCAAACGCTCTCTATCACGGCATAATATATATCATGATGGAGTATATTTCTAACAAGTGTCTCATCATAATACGCATCACATCATGATGCCTATTGTGATGGCCAACCCAGCATTCTAAATTTCATCATGATAAGTATCACGTTGTGATGCACATCATTATTGCATTCCTAGTTAACTAGAGTCTCATCATGATAAGCATCACGTCGTGATGACCATCATTATGCAACTCCATGTATCTAGAGTCCCACTACAATAATCATCATGCCATGAGGCCCATCATGGTGGAACTCCTAGCTATATAGAGTCTCACCATGATAAATATCATATCGTGATGCCAATCATGGCGGAACTCTAGAATTCTAGTGTATCTTGTGATGCACATCATGATCGATCCAAACTTTGTTTTTTTAGCAAAATTTCCATCCGAAGCAGATTTTCAGGCTTCCATATATTCATGTACCTAACAAATATTAGAAAAATGATTAAACAACAGAAACATTGTTAAAATGACTTAAAACTCATGGGTTACCTCCTGCGTAGTGCATTATTTCACTTTGTTGCCCGACTCACTTCATCAAAAATATTGATGGATGTCATCCCACAATCCACATCAGGCCAATAGGGGTTGACCTGCTGGCCATTGAAAAAAGAAGATTTGTCCGACTTGTAATCCTGAAGCTATATAGCTCCATGTTTGTAACACTCACAAGTTTTAACGGACAAATCCCCTTGGAGAAAAACATTCCTAGAAAAAACCTCAATCCTGAATTGAATAACAGCACTTGTTGTCTCGACTCAAAGGATCTTTTGACCAATTTCTTATCACGCTATTTTTTAGTTTTCTCCTTGTAAAGTTTTGTGTTTTCATAAGTGTTGAGCCTGAACTCCTCAAGCTTATGTAGCTGTGACATCCTCTTTTCAGTGGCTTCCTTGAACTAAAATTTTATCTTCTTGATATCATAATACACATGATTCTCCAATTCAATGGGCAGGTGACATGCTTTTCCAAAGACTAACTAATTTGATGAAGTACCGGTAGGAGTTTTATGCTGTTCTGTATGCCCAAAGGGCATCATCGAGCTTCTCATCCCAATCTTTCCTATGCATTGATTGTCTTTTAAAGGATCTACTTGATCTCTCTATTCAATACCTCCACTTTCCCACTAGTTTGGAGTTGATAGGTAGTGTCTACCTTGTATGTCACCCAATATTTGTTCAACAAACCTTTAAACCATGTATTCCTGATATACGACCCACCATCACTAATCATTGCCCATGGAGTGCCAAATATTATGAAGATCTATTTCTTTACGAACTTGAGTACCACTCTTGCATGATTCGTGGATAGTGCAATTTCTTCCACCATATAGTCGACTGCTACAAAAATGTACGTGTTCCAACGCGAAGTAGTAAAGGGCCCCATAAAATAAATACACCAAATGTTGAAGACTCAATTTCGAAGATATTATTTAATAGCATCTCGTGATGTTTAGAGATGGACCACATCCTTTGACATTTGTTGTACTTTTTTACAAAAACATTAGCATTCTTAAGCAATGATAGCAAGAACAAACCCGAATGAAGTACCTTGTGTGCGGTGCGTTCCTTTCCATGATGCCCCCATAAGGTGAAGCATGCCATTTCATAAGAATATCATGCATCTCACACTCTGGCACACACCTCCTGATAAGCTGATCTAGGCCTTGCTTTTACAAGAATTGCTCATTCCAAAAATAAAACTTACAATCATGACTAATTTGTTTCTTCAGTTGGCTTGTCGCTCTAGGTAGAAAACCCCATTCACCAATACATTTACTATATCAACAAACCATGACAATTGTTGTATTGATAAGTTCATTAGTTTTTTTGTCAAGGAATTCTTCTTTGCTTTGCCTCTGCTCCTCAATGTGGGTATAATTCTCCAACCTGGACTACTTGATTTTCACAATCTTTACGATCGCCAATATTAAGATCAAATTCTTGATGGAAGAGGATCCATATAATCAACCACGGTTTTGCATCCTTTTTATTGAACAAATACCAAATAACAACATGATCGATATAGACTATTACTTTTGCTTCTACTAGGTAGGCCCTATGATTATTAAATGTATGAACCAATGCTAGCATCTCTTTCTTAGTGATAGTCTAGCTAACCTGAGCGGCATCTAGATCCTTACTAGAATAATATATGGAGTGAAAGATCTTATCCATCCTCTATCCCAGTACTGCTCCCACAATAGTATCACTAGAAATGCACATCAATTCAAAAGGCAATTCCCAGTCGAGAGAAAGAATAATAGGAGCCTCAATAAACATATTCCTCAAATGGTTAAAGGCTTTTAAACATTAGGCAGAGAGATAAAATTTTGAATCTTTTTTAAGTAATCTAAAAAAAGGCTAAGAGATCTTAGACAAGTCAAGGATGAATCCCCTATAGAACCAGGCATGCCCAAGAATACTCCTTACCCCTCACACTGTGACAGGGTGTGGTAACTCTTAAATCACATCAGTCTTTGAATTTTCAACTTCTAAACCAACTTGCACACTTTGTGTCCAAGGATAATGCCTATTTTGACGAAGAAGTGCATTTCTCCAAATTCAACACCAAGTGTGTTTCTTCATATCTTGTAAAGACTTTATCCAAATTTTGTAAAAACACATCAAACGAGTTCCCATAAACAAAAATAATCATCCACAATATCAATTAATATAGACATCATGCACGTTTGAAAGGAAGTAGGTTTATTAAACACCCCAAAGGGCATGCATCAGAAAGTATAAATCTGAAAGGAAATGTAAAGGTGTTATTCTCCTGATCTTTAGGAGCAACAGAATTTGATGATACCCTGAGTCTCCAACCAAGGAACCAAAATAATCTTGGTCCAAAAGTTTATCAAGCATATGATCATTAAAGGGAATTAGATAATGATCTTTGTGAGATGCCTCATTGAGCCTACAATAGTCCATGCATATCTGCCACCCAGTGACTATATAGGTCGACTCTAAATCATCTTTGTTATTTTTCACCATGGTTATGCCTCCCTTTGTAAGGGCGAACTGCACTGGAATCACATATTTACTATTAGATATAGGGAAAATAATACCTTTATCTAGCCATTTATAATGACCCTTATGGTCATTTATGATAAATATGTGATTTTTAATTCTAGAGAATTTTGGTAGTTGCCTCACGTCATTTATGACTTTCTGGGACTGACAGTTCGGATCCCTACCGACTCAGTTGAGAAATATCTCAAATTCCCTATTTTAGAGCGTAAAACTAAATACTTGTTGACTAAAGTCAACTTTCTTTCAAGACGATCTCGAAATTTAATTCCAATAGTTTCGTTAGCTCCGAAATACAAAACAAAGTCAATATTGACCTTAAGTTTGTGTTTTTTAGGTTTAGTTTGCAAGTTAGGTCTGACTATGGGTTTTAGTTAAGTTTATGGCCAAAAGAGGAGCTTGAGTGGTAATTTAATGTTTCGAGAGTTGGATCATAATTCTGGTGCTTAGTTTCTTGAATTACTTAGTTTCCACCATTAATGGCACCATAAGTTGAACTTGATTGAATCCTTCCACAATATGTAAATTTTTCATAAATTGAATATATATTGATCCTTGAATTATTATTACCCCCAAATTCCAACGTTAAATTCGTAAAGATTGAACCTCTGACCCCTTTTGGGTCAAATCTTCCCAGGCTATTTTGAAGCCCTTCCCGCACTTGAATTGTGCCTAATTTTTTAGCACGAGTTCCTGGTAACGTTGGGGACCCCGTAGTAAAAGTTATTTTTAATTTTTTCAAGCAGTCCCCGCAAGCCCGTTTTAGGCCCAATTTTTAGCCCATTCTAGAATTTATTATAAATTATATTGTTATACTCGTATTAACGTATAGAATTTTTTAATGGAAGTTTCAGATATTTTGAGGTCATTTGATATTAGTTGGAGCAATATCCATGAATTATAGTGCTTTGTCGTCGGACGATAGGTAGGCTCTGTGGAGCTATCTCTGAGCTGATAACTTTAATAACATTACTAAATAGCATCCTAGGGCTGGTTAGAAAGGTTGTATAGTAACCCTGTACAATTCTTTCGTCTGTTTTATGTTGATATTTATGTGTTGGCACCCGAGTTGTATGGGGGTCAAGATTAGCATTTGATTAGAAACACCAGTGCAGAGCATATGATATGGATATTTCATGATTATATGTGATATATATGCATGTTGTCAATTTACTGTGCACTCATGTCAAAAGAGGTTGGGCTTATGGCTCTGATGAGAGTGCATTGGGGCTAGGCTGGTATCACCACTTGATTTTCGAGCCGCAGAGGCTAAAGAAAGATTTGATAATGATGGTGAATAAAAATATGAGTTGAAAAAACTAAATACTTAATCATATTATAAGTAATTGAATTTTTACTTATTTAGACTCAACGTGGTGTCAAACACCCAATAACACTATTTCTACTTATTGTAGCCTAGGCTTTACACCCTGGCACCGGGGAAATGTCATTTGACTAATTAATGCTGGCACTTGAGTCCAACCTAGAATCGACAGTGAGTACAATGCTAGGACTCGAGTTCATAGTTGTATGGCAGTGAGAATAGCTTTTGACACTTGTGGCACCACTAGTTATGGATACATGGTGATACCCAATTTATTGATGACATTATTGATTTGAGGCACGAGATGCCAAACTATTGAGACACTTGAGGCTCTGTGATTTGGGATGATAGGATATGATAATGTTATATTTTTACGTGGTGACATACCCCTATAGACCTGCCTCCGATCTTTCACCCGATGCGGAGAAGGGGGTATGTGGAGTACGGGGAATAACATACGCCTTAGAAATTTTAGGGTAGCCTTCCATGGGTTCTACCTGGTAGACCTATTGGTATCGAAGGAGATGCATACACAGGATAGTCATTTCATGCATTGTGTTTACTTTCTGTACTTGTTTTCTTCAATGTACCTTAGCGGAGATGTAATGGTTGCAGTGAGCATGTTTCGTTTAGTGTATGCTGCATTTCTTTCTGCGGGACTTGTCATTATTTAATTATCTTACTTTATATTTGTATTACTGCTTAGTGTCCTTATGAGTTACTTGTTGTCTCATGTTATGTAAGACTAGTGCTTTACACTCATATTCAGTTATTTTTCCTTTCACTTGAGGTTACTGGTATAACGACCATGTTCTATTCCTATCTTTTTTCATTCACATATATTGCGTTATATTTCACATCTGTTGTTGCAAGGATAATGGGTACATTCTCTTTTATTGCCTACGATCCTGTTATGAGATTAGCTAGCAATATCCATCTATGTGATAATTGATTTGTACATGAGTATCTAGTTTTCCCGTATTATGATGTTTGCTTCTGTGACCCTATTCTTGTACTCTGTTATTTATTGCTTTTATTATTGTTATGTGCTCAGTGGGCCCTCAAAGCCTAGTGGGTATGGGTTGTTTCGGTGACTTGTACTCATACTACATTTGCACTTGTACATATTAGAGTATAGGTTCCCGTCATGATATACAAACAGTTGTTTGTTAGGATCTTAATCACATCGGAGATTCATGGTGATTTTGGAGTCCATCTTGTTCCTGCTTCTCTTCAGAGTTGTGTTTTTGTTCATCTACATTTTATTTTGGAGACTTCTTTGTATTACACTTACTTCAGTTATATCATTCTATACTTAGTGGTTCATTTTACACTGATATCGAATCTTTGGAAAATTATGTTATTCTTTAAGAATTCCACAAACTATTATTAACTTGACTTCTTTGAAATACTTCCACATATAATGTAGTAGCCCTCTGCTTTGGCTTCAAACAACCAGGTTTGGTTCTCCTACTGGTGGAATAGTAGGTGCCATCATGATGCGCGAAATAGAGTCGTGACAATTTTGTATCAGAGCCTAGGTTCATCGGTGTCAGTGTACAGAACCAATGTCTAGTAGAGTCCTATAGATCAGCGCAGAGACATTTATGGCTTATCTTTGAGAGGGTATTGTGCTATTTAGGAAATAAATTCTCCTTCTTAATATCAATTTATGCACTTGTTCTTTGATATTTCCTCAAAAACTAATTCATTCATATGCTTTCATCAGTAGATGGAATGTCCAAACTCTTCCGCAAGCAAGAGAAAGTACTCCATAACAGTAGCTAGGACTCCTGTGAGGGGCAGAGGCTAGGAACGAGATAGCATTAGAGGACGTGCTAGAGTCATCGAGACATCTAGAGCTCAAATTATGAGTAGAGGGTGAGTCCCACCATACACCAGCAATCATCAGATATTCCGTTACATCATACAGTTGATTTGACATCAATTTCAACACTTATTAGTTTTTTCCCACATCAGTTCAGTAGAGGTTGTTACATAAGATTGCGAGCTTAGTAAGGGGAGGAGCACCAGAGAAAGTGTCTCCCATTATGATTAATGGTTCACTGGGACAGATAGTTTAGGTGTCTACACCAGGGTTAGAATTTTGTCATTGAGTATGAGATTCATTTTTATGAGATGGTTGGGCGTACTGCCTTGGTTTTCCCTATTGATTGAGATAGAGCACAAAGATTTATGGATGGTTTGATTTTGCCTCTTCGGCTAGCGGTGGATCCCTTGATAATGGCAGATGATTCCTTTTCTTAAATGTTGGGACATACGAAGTTGATGGAAAGATGGTGCAAGAAGGCTTATTGAGTGAATGGTCGCGATGTGGGATCCTTCAGTCATTGTGGCCAATGGGGTACTGGTAGTAGTTCTTGTAAGAATAAGTTATCAGGGAAGTGTTTTGAGTGTGGCATGGAGGGTCACTATGCCAAATATTAACCCCACCGGGGTAGGATTCAGCCTGCTTCGCATTATGTTCAGACTGGTGAAACTAGTGATACCTTGTCAAGGAATTCAGATTAGCCAATATTGTTTTTGACTCAGAATTTGTCACCACCAATTCAGGTGGCATTACCAAAAATTTATATTGCACAACATATTTTAGTTGAGGTTTAGCCAGAAGATAGGATTCAGTGTTTCGAGCAAACTGCAAGCGGTATTCCTGCTTTAACTCTAGGCTGGGGTGGTTTTAATTTTGAGCCAAAGGATTTTTATCGGCGTAGGCAATTGGAGTTATGTTTGGAGTGGGGTACCTCTAATCATCTTGGTAAGGTTTTCCCTCAATGCCTAGTGTATTATGATTGTGGTGTAATAGGTCATCGTGGTAAAGAGTGCCACTAGCACGGGGTGACTCAGTCTTTAGTTAGTGGTACACTCGAGTTAGTGTCTCCACTAGGTAGATGTGTTCATCATGGAGGGCCGAGTTCCCCAGGTAATGCTCAGCATGGTGAGGTAGGTGGTTTGGGTTTGTTTTTGGTTGACCGTGGACAGTCTATACCTGTTGCTACCTTTACTTTAGCAGGGCAGAGGCGAAGATCTTAGGGTTTACTTTTACATTGTTATTTTTATTCTGACTTCTATTTGGCTAATTTCTATGAACCGTTGTCTTAGTAACCTTTTGGTTTGCCTTGGTAATGTTTTCTTCCTATTTGATTATTTCATTTTCACTATATGTTATCGTGGGATAATAGCCCACAGGTCGATAGCTATTTCTTGTTAATTTATAACTGAATTCTTTAGTAGTGGATTGGTATGCTAGACCTGATTGGGTAGATCACTTAGGGGCTTGAGCTTTGTTATAGCATGTTGATGCTAGGCCTCGTTTTATTTCATTGATGAGATTCACTAGTAGCTACATTATTTTATGGTTAGGAGTATGGTATCTCCTGGTATGGGTAGGTTACCCTTGTTCTCCACTAACTTTTAAGCACTCCCGTTAGGATCACAGTTTTGGCCCTGCATGGTAGATTTTGGGCTACATTATTATGCTTTAGTAGCTATTGAGTTTTGTATTCCAGTACTCCCCGTGACGCTCTATATAGTTTGTATTCATTCGCGACATTTGAATGGATATTCTGGTTGATTAGGGTTTTTATTGTATTATAGGTATTGTTATAATTGACCCACCTGAGCATTAGTTGTTTTTATTGGTCGATTTAAACCATTTCTTGATTATTTTCCTATCTCTTTTGAAGGTTGTATTAGTTTCAACTGAGTTTTCTAGGTTTGGAGAATTGTGTATTTGTTGTGTCGATGCGGATTTTTGATAAATAATGTATTGATGTGTTCTTACAAATAGGTTTCCTTTTTATTAGTTGATGGGGAGTGTAGCTCCGGAGTTAGACTATTTAGTGATATAAGATTAATTGGTTGACTTTATATTAAACTCGATTGGTTTAAGCTTTCACAGTGTCTTAGCTTGGTAGGGTTATGATTGGAAGTCTGTAGTGTGTACCGAATTAGGATGTGTTGATTTGATCATTCTAAGTATGGTGGTATAGTTTTGCAATAGTGTGATGGGTATAGTCGATTCTAGTAGTTGCAGGCAACTGGGATTTCCTTAAGAGTGAGGGATTGTTATGTTATGGTGCTAGTATTCATCTATGGAAACACTTGGATAGGGAGTTCTTCTACTTAGTATATCAGTATTTGCTTATATTTGGTAAATTTTCCTCACGGGATATTGGTTTTTGCACCACAAGATTCATGTCAGTACGTCAATTTGCGAAGCTTTGTGATAGAATTGGTGTTGTGGTGATGCTTAAGTGATAGCACGTTGTGTTGGATTCACTATTGTACTGGAATCAGGTACGGATATAGGTACTCCAGAGATTGTTCTATCTTTATATGGTATGTTTGAATCTCCTATTAGTACAGACTGTGCTTGCTTGATTTAGGGGTTAGCCAAGTGAGGGTAAAAAGAAAGGTTTTTGTGTGTTGTGTGTTGGGTGACATTGTGCAAGGTGTTCAGCTCGATGTTCCTAGAAGTTTTTCTTAGGTAATTTTTTATGATTATACATTCTCTAAGTCGGGTAGTTGTCATGGTTTCCTGACAGACAGGATTAATGAGATGACTCTACGGGTTAAATAAGATTATGTCGCGAGATGTGTATGTGACGTCTCAGAGGCTAGTTTTCCTGTTGAGTAAGAACCCATGGTGTGTTTGAGATTGAGTTGAAAAGGCTATGGATTGATTGTTAGCATCAACTGCAGGTGTGTACAGCATAGTCTAGAAAGGTAGGAGGTAGTTGAGTTTCGTAAGATTGTGTTGGAAACTATTTTTGTATAATGGATTATGGAGTTATTGTCCAACTTTTGGATATTGTCGGAGTCGCGATTGATTGGTAAGTTCATAGATTTGAATTTTGAGATTTGATGCGACAGGGAGGTAATGTTGAGTATCGTGTGAGATTGCTTATGTGAGTTCTACCCCTATCATGTGTGTAATGTAGCTATATCATGGTTTAGTGGACTGTTATTGCTCGTTGAGACTTAGTAGAGTAGTTGTAGTGGTGGAAATTGTTGTATATTTGTAACAAGTGCCAGTAGCTGGAGTGTCGTCATGTCAAAGATGACCATGCTGGTTTGGCCTAATTTTTTGTTCTATCAGGGTATCTTCTCCATAGTTTGGGTATGGTATTGTTAGTTTTGTGAGAATTGGTTCGGTGGTACTTGTTGTTAATTATTATGATATCGTGAAGAGTTGGAGTCTCATGAGGATTGTCAGCATAGTGGGTGTTGCGTAAGTGTTCAGAAGGTGTAGCTTGAGTTGGTTTATGGAAATACTGATAATTGATAGTAGAACTTAGAAGTGTTGTGACTATGTTAATTATTGGGGTTGGTAAGAAGTTTGAAAAATGTTAAACACAAGAACTCATAGAGTGGGTCCGTTCTTTAACCTCCAGGTAAAAGTTCTCTTCGTCTCGTCTTCCTGCCGTGTAGCAGTGTAGATTGCCTATTGGTTGGGTTGATGGTTTAAGGTCATAGTCCAGTCTACAAAATTTTTGCGTGATTCACTTGATCAGGTGTGATTGATTCAGGATAGGTCGAGGGCAGCCCAAAGTAGGCAAAAGAGCTACGTTGATCGTAGGCTTCGTGCCTTAGAATTTGAGGTTGGTGATAGAGTGCTTCTATGGATATCTCCTATGAGCAGTGTGATGAGATTTGTTAGGCATGGAAAGCTTAGCCCCAGGTATATTGGGCCATATGAGATTTTGGAGAGAGTTGGTGAGGTTGCCTATTGGTTGTCTTTACCTCCTCTGCTTTCAGTTGTTCATCCGGTATTTCATGTTTTGATATTGCGGCGGAATATGGATAGTGACTCTTATGTCATTCAAGAGTATTCATTATAGTTGGATGAGAATCTATCATTTGTTGAGGAGCCAGTGAAGATTTTGGAAAATTGAGGTCCAAGGAGATTTCAGTGGCTAAGGTGCAGTGGAGTCACCGTTCGGTCGAGGAAGCTATGTGGGAGATTGAGAGTGAGATGTAGAAGCAGTATAAACTGTTGTTCGAGGCATTAGGTGCATTTTTTCCCATTTAGCCCTTGCTTTTACTTGACTTTCGGGGATGAAAGTCCCTTTAGTAGTGGATGACCCTTATGGTCATTTATAATAAATACGCGATGTTTTTAATTCTAGAGCATTTTGATAGTTGGCCCAAGTCATTTATGACTTACTGGGACCGACATTTCGGATCACTGGCGACTCGATTGGGAAATATCTCAAATTCCTTATTTTAAAGCCTAAAACTAAGTACTCGATGACCAAAGTCAACTTTCCTTCAAGATGATCTCAAAATTAACATCCGACAGTTCCGTTAGCTCCGAAATACCAAACAAAGTCAAGATTGACCCTAAGGTTGTGTTTTGGAGGTTTTGTGTGCAAGTTATGCGAAATTGTGGATTTTAGTTAAGTGTGAAGCCTAAAGAGGAGCTTGAGTAGTCATTTGATGTTTGGAGGGTCGAATTGGAATTCTAATGCTTCCAGCAGCTTCGAAATAATTATTTTAGGCTAGGTGAGGTGTTGGTGTAATTTTTGGACTTGTCATTGCACCGTCGAGTCATTTTGTGAAAAGCTTAAAAATTTCGTAGTTTGGTTAAGGCTTAGTAGGGGGTGTATTTTACTCAAACGACCTCCTATGTCATATTTGACGATTCTTTTGAGTTTGAAATATGTTTTCCACTCAAAAAAACATATAAGATTTGTCAAATTTGGACTCCGTTTCACTTTCAAGACCCTATTTGAAGTTTCGAAAAACCTGCAATAAAAGGGCTATCACGATTAGCATCATGACGTGATGCTTATCATGATAAGCTACTATTTCACCTAGAATTCCATCATGATAGTGATCATGGCATGATGGAATCCCATCACGACAAGGATCACAATGTGATCACTTATAAAAGTGCCGAAAAACAGTATTTAAACCCTTTACGACCCAACTTCTTATTTTTATAAACCCACTTAGTTCCAAGCTATTTTTAATTGAAAAACTTCTCCCAGGCACCATTCCAAGGCTAGGGAGATCCTCTCAACATCTTCCTTCGATTTCTATATGATTGTTGGTAAGTCTTCTTCCTTTTGATCCTAATATTCTTAGTTCCACCAATAATGGCACCCAAAAGTAGAAATTGATGAAACCATCCCATAATTTATTTATTTTTGAGTAATTCTTTGATATTTGAATACACATTGCTTCTAGTATAATTTATACATCAGAATTCCAATGTTAAATCCGTAAAGGTTGAATCTTTGACCTCTTAGGGGTCAAATATATCCGGGTTGATTTGAAACCCTTTCGACACTCTAATTGT
>JBDJHY010409261.1:7886-18051 GCA_039654485.1 Withania somnifera | reverse complement strand
TATAAGACACAAAGAAAAATGACTTCATGTAATGTGATATAATAAAAACCAAAGGGAAATGATTTCAGTTAGTGTGATATGAGTTATTGTCATTTTGGAAAAGTGCATGAACCTTATGAGTCCGCTATAAATTCTTGCTAGACATATCATTACCCAATTTCTCGGATAATGAGGGCACCTATAACCCATTGTAGGAGAACCAGAAACAAGTAAGAAAAGATAGAATATAAATCAAGGAAAATCTGATGTTCTAGTACATGATCAACTAAGAAGTAAATATAACATCTGAAATAAATATAACATCTACTTTTGGATAACAAAATAAGCAATAAAAAATTTAAAGAAAAGGATAAAGTAAGATCCATGGCCAAAGATCACCCTTTACCTTAGAATCTGTATAGCAACATGAACCTCATGATATCACGTCACTCTCTCGTTCTCGCATCTGCACCAAGAAGATGCAGAGTGTAGTATAAGTACCAAACTTCCAAAGCAATTAGGTATCCAGTAAGCATCATTCGCCAATTGGGATCATATAATAAATAAAAGTAGTAAATAGATTATAATAAAGGCAATAAGTCACAGGAGTCACAGAGCATAAGTAAATGCAGGTAACTCTAGCTATTGATAAAATAGAAGAAACAAGGAATAAATAATAGATCTAGATAAACAATAATAGAAGAACCTAGATAAAAAAGTGAACGTGTACCTGGTACTAGATAATCACGTATGAGAAAAATAAGAGCATTGTGTCGATAACCTCATTAAAAGATGACAGAAGAAGACATAATCACATGGAAACCCACACATAACTACCAAATAAATTCATAACCAAAAGTATAGGAAATACTAGTGAGTCAAGGCAGATGAAGAAGCAAATAAACCGACAAAACCTGTTGGGATCCCATACTACCAGAAGTTACAAATAAGTAATGCTAACCCGCTGGCATCCTGATAATGCTCAATTACACTCCGAAACCAATCTAAAAGCTTATGCCGTTGTTGTTAAAATATATTTACCCAATTTATGAGTCGGGATCGAATCCACAGGGAATAATATAGAGGCAATCGAGTACGAACGAAAAACTAAAGCACAACTACTAAGACTCGAATAGTCTAACACGGAATGGGGGGTTAAGAGTATGATAAAGGTCTCACGAAACTAAAAATAAAACATAAACAAAGATTTGATCAATGCTTTCACAAAACAAGTCAAGAGCAAGCAACAACTAAGGTAATTAATTGTATCAATGATCCATTATAATAAACAAAATACAAAATTGATTATACATGGGTTTAAAGAAAAACCTTTGAGTTCCAATTCGCTTCTTTCAAAACACTAATTAAATTGTGTTGCTAGCTTCTCTAAAATGCTAACACATCTTCCTTCGCTTGTTCTCTCGAATCAAGCTAAAGAGCATGCAAAACAACTCAACTTTGGCTACACGAGGATTTTACTATCTCTACCTCAATACCATTAATGAAGAAAACAATCAGTTAATGCTAAATCAATGTTCCAATCCCTACTTGCCTTCTCAAGTCAAGCAAGGATAAATGGACATTACCTAGGGTTAGCTACTCCATTTGGCATATAATAGGCTCACAATGATTTAAATCTATCAAACCCAAATACAAATCAACAAGTAGATAATTATATAAAAGCAATAGATAAAACTAAAACCCAATAATCTTGAATAAATATTGAAAAATCTCTATATTCAATATTCAAACAAGAAAGAAGGATTACACACTACAAATATGCAATACAAAGTAAGGAGAGAAGAAATGGGTAAAAATACATCAATGGTGTTATCCAAATCTTCACCCCAAAGTGTAGTGGTGATGGTCTTCCCTTTCTTGAGATGTGAAAAAGCCTAAGAACTTGTCTTGGTAGCCAAAGATTCTGAAAAAAGAGGACTGGTGGAGTATTTGTTGACTTGGGGCTAAAAAATCATGAAGTTCCAAAATAGTCCCTGAGTGGCTGGAACGTCCTTCATCACAATTGCGTGGCAACTCCTTGCAATTGCATAGGTGAAAATAATACTACATCGCAATTATGTTGGAGGCGTCACGGTCACATAGATAAATTTTTCCTTAATCGTGATCACTTGCAGGACCTTTGCGATCACGTAGTACTATGATGTGTTATTGACCAGGCTGAGCATCGCGATTGCAAGGTGAGGCTCCGCGAAGGGTGCTAATGCTGCCAGTTCCAGTGAGTTGTTTTCTTATCCATTTCATCCTTTTTTGGCTCCTCCATGTTTGTATTCACATTTTTCCTTAAATTACACCTATTATTCATGCTTTACTTGAAATAACATTAGTGCACGATATAAAGGGAATTTTATCATTATAAAATAGTTAATTATCTAGCACAAGAAGACCTCAGTAAGTGGTAATTTTATCACTTATCAAACCCCCAACTTAAATCTTTGTTTGTCCTCAAGCAAACAAAATCAATCACACCGAGAGGACAATATCCATTCAAGCTCAATTAGCACTGAACACTCCAAGAACACATTCTCCCTTGCAAAAACAAGGTTCATGTCTCTAATTGGTACTAACAATAAGTCAACCAACATGTGAGCAACACCTTCCCATTTCTTGAACATTGTCAAAAAGAATGCAATGGACATATAAATTAACCAAGTGACCATAAAGAATCTCAAGAGGTGACTCAACGACACTAGTTCACAAAGTATGCTTAATTGTGTTACATTCAGAATATATCAACATAACCAATCCTTTATACTTCATATACCCTCACGACAAAAAAGTCCCAAAATACTCCACATATATACAAATATACAAGGGAAGAATACACAAACACTCACACTCAACAAAGAAGTTCAAATGCTATAAGTATTTTACCATAAGCTTGCACTTATTTTCTTTTACCACTAACTCAAAAGTTTCTGGGTTGAGATCCCACAAGGACTTTTTAAAGCTTGTAATGTAGGTTTCGGGATAGGTAGGATAAGAGTTTAGCATAATAGTGATTATACCCTCCTTGAATACTACATAACACTTTTCAATTATTCTTCAACCTTGGATACCAAGAATTATTACTTTCACTCTAGCTTCCCCATTTATCAACAATTTTATTTATTTGATCAACCAACATTGTTTTCCATTTGACGTTTGTTTGAACTTTTTTTTATTGAGATTTTATGACTCTTTCTTTGACTTTTCTTTATGGAAGCACTTAAAAAGCCATCATGCGCATCCTTCCACTCACCCACACCCCCCAACTTAGGCCAAAAGCCTAAGTTGTCAATTTTTAGCATTCAAGGAGGGATGTGTTCAAAAGAGGAATTAGTTCAAGAATGGGCTAAGGCTTGTAACATGGTTGCCAAAGAAAAAAGTCTAAAGATAAATGGGGTAAGGAGGGATAAAACATAACATAAGGGTAAGATATTTAGTCTACATAGGTTCAAGAAAATCACAACAAGGGCCTAGCATCATTTCTCCCCCCAAAATCAATTAAGACTAGTATTGAAAGACTAACCGAGCAAGTTCTAGATAATACAACTAGAAAAAGAATTAAAGATACAATCTCACAACACACGGCATATGAATTGTCGAGGGAGGCTAAATTTTACTTCCTAAGAAAGAACAATTAGAGTCACACTCAACATACAAATCACTACCAGTGAAACAAGAGTTATAAAAAGAAATAAAATATTATCACAAAATTATTTATTTTCCATGCAACTTTATTTCCATAATTCACAAAAAATTTTAGAAGGGTTGGCGCATTAAGTAGACTAATCACTAGTACCGAACAAGCCATTCACCTATAACTACAAAAGCTAAAAATAAAAAATATTATTTTCCCTTAAGAATGTCATCACTCTGTCTATCATCGGGAAAAGCCACTTCACTACTAAAAAGTCAAAAAACTTTTGAAATAAGCAATAAAAATTAAATGCTAATTCACAAAAAGCAACAAAAATAAAAAATTAAATACTAATCCACAAAGTACTACTATATAGAGATCAACAAAAATAATTTAACAACCATGCTCGACACGGGCAAAAGACAAGCACTCAAAGATATAAAGATCTTAAAAACAAAACAAAATAACATAATTAGTCATACCCCACCCCCAACTTAAAATATCGCAGTGCCCTCGCTGCCTAAGCTCACAACAATTACCCATAAAAACAAAAAATGGGGTAAAAGCTCCCTTAACATCATCACTCAGAATCGGAGCTACTGTTTGGGACATATAACACTGTGTCCTGCTCCTTTGCATCATCCTCTTCATCCACAACATACAACTTGCATAGGAGACCCATCATCTTGTTCAGGAACCTAGTCTTCTTGCGCTCATGCTCCCTCTGCCTCTTTTTCCTACACTCAACCATGGCCACTCTAGCACTAAGCTACTCCGGTTGGCTTTAATTGATTTTTGCTCCTTGATTATGTTTTATACTATAGGTGGTGTTGTGGCTATGGAGGAACTCTCCCCAGGACCTGTGGGTAGGCCAGCTACAAGCTGGCTAATCTGCTCTTCAATGCCAAACACCTGGGTTGATATGTGTTTCAGGTCCATTGCTCCTCCACGGAGTGGCCCAATGGCTGTTGAAGTGGCAACTACTGACTCCCTCTCGAAGAACTAACCAAAGGATAGGGCATCTACATCAATCTTCCTCTCTTTTAGCACATTCCCTGGTCCCCTTCTTTTCACCGGGTATATGAATTTTTCTGGCCTTTTCTCTTTGTCCCCCACTTTCTTCTCAACTGGACAAAAATTCAATGATGCGATCTATGTAAAGCTACTATTTGACAGCTGGATCAGTACTTTACACAATTGCAGAGAGGTCTCATGTGACCGCAGTGACTAAAAAATTATAACACATCACGATCGCGATATTACGAATGCGTCACATAGGGTAAAACTATTTGTTCATCAAAATCGTGAGGTAGGACACGCGATCGCAATAGCTAACTATTTCAAGCTATGCAGTTGCGGAGGCTCCTACATGATCATGATGGCTGTTTTGTTTCCCAGATCAGAGCTGATTTGAGCATTACATCAAACAGTTTGTGGGCACCATTTTTATTTCTCTTTTTTTATAGTATTTGCTTCACTCATGCCTTAAACAATTTCCCTCAATTTCTCACTCAAACCAACCTCACCCTACACTTCTTTTTTAAACTTTCAAGCACACAACATTGTACAAACAAATTTCCCTCGTGAAGATGAAAGTCCCCACAAATTTTTGGGCATTTGCATACACAAAAAATTAAAAAGATTAAGGCGAGAATTGTACCTTAAAGATGTTGGAAAAAATAAATGAAAGAGAACATGATTTTTGGTTTAAGAAAAGGAATTATTTAGGGTAATTTATGTGTTTTTTTAGAATAAAGGCAGAGTTTATTGGTTTGTTTGTAACTGGCAGCGGTTGTGTACTGAGCAGTCTTCTACGCAATCATAGAGTATGTGATGCGATCATTTTATTATGGTTTCATAGTCTACGCAAATATGATAGTGGTGACATGATTGTGATGAATAATAATTCCCACATCGCGATCGAAACTAGAGGCATGCGATCACAGAGACTATCTTACCTGCAGCTGTGAACTTTTTCCAGCTTAATTCCAGCTTGAATGTTGGTTTTTCCTATTGGTTGCCAGAATTCCAAGGAAGTCACCTACAAGCTTAGTTCTAATCCACATTGCAATGTTGTTTCTTAGAGTGAACTAAGTCATTTATGACTTACTAGGACTAACAGTTCAGATCCCTAGTGACTTGGTTTAAAAATATCTCAAATTCCCTATTTTAGAGTCTAAAACTAAGTACTCTTTGACCAAAGTCCACTTTCCTTTAAGACAAGCTCGGAAATTAATTGTGACAGTTCTGTTAGCTCTGGAATATCAAATAAAGTCAATATTAACCTCAAGTTTGTGTCTTGGAGTTTTCGTTTGTAAGTTATGCAAAATTGTGGAATTTAGTTAAGTTTAAAGACTAAAGTGGAGCTTGAGTTGTAATTCGATATTAAGAGTGTTGAATTATAATTCTAACACTTCCAGCAGCTTCAAAATGATGATTTTAGGTTAGGTGAGGTGTTGGCATAATTTTTGGACTTATTATTACATTTTCGAGGTATTGGTGGAGAAATGCGCTTTTGGCTCCTTTTGGTTTGAGGGGTCATTTTGATTAAATGACCTCGGGTTTCAGTTTTGTTTGAAAAGTCATTTCCATACGGTGTTCATATTTGGTTTGTTAAAATTAGGCTCCGTTTGATTCAAGAACCATCTATTGGGATAGCTGAAAAATTATAGTTGGAATTTGCAGGTGGAGCAGTTTCCTTATGCGTGATCGCGATGACCAAAATCTTAACCTTCTACGCAATCACAGTCCCAGTGGTACCATCGTGATGCTCATTTTTCTCTCCTCTACATGATCACGATGTATTCTAGTTAACTTCCTTCTTTGCAATCGTGGAACCCTCTACGCGATCGTAATAGGTGAATAATTCATAAAATGCGATAGCAGATGATGGGCGCGATCGCTTTGCATTACGCCTGTTAAAAAAAAGTTCTACAGTAGACACTTCCATATTACTTCAACCCAAAAGATAATTCCTTCGATTCTAAGGCGACAAATACTTTTCCAAACACCATTCCAAGGCCAAGGAAGCTCTTCTCTTCGTTCTTCATTGATTCTACACGTATTTAGGGTAAGTTTCCTTCCCTTCTTCCTTATTTTCTTAGTTTCCTCCATTAATGGATAACATAATGAAGTTGATAAAATCATCCCATAACTCTATTAATTTTGTATAATTTTTTGTTAAATTTGATATACATTGCTCCTAGGATAATTAACTCATCATAATTCCAACGTATTAATTGTAAAGATTGAACCTTTAAACCCTTTTGGTTCAAATCTATTCGGGCTGATTTGAAGCCCTTCCTGCATCCGCATTGTGCTCAAATTTTTGGTACGGGTTCCTGGTAGCATTGGGAACCCCGTGATGAAGTTTGTTTGCAGTTTTGGCAAGCGGGACACTGCAAGCCCGTTTTAGGCCCGATTTTGGGCCCAATCTGGAACTTAGCATAAAATACACTGTTAGACTTGTATTAATGTATAGATTTCATTGACACGTGTTTTAGATTATTTGGAGACCATTTGACATCTATTGGAGCATGATTTGTGATTTTACAACGCTTTGTCGTCGGACGACAGGTAGGCTCCGTAGGGCTATCTCTGGGTATATAGCTTTAATAATTTTACTAAATAGCATCCTTGGATTGGGTAGCTAGGTTGTATAGTACCCCTTTACCATTCCTTTTGTCCGTTCTATGTTGATAATGATATGTTGGTACCCAAGTGATATGGGGCCCAAGACTTAGCAATTAATTATAGAGACCCGTGTAGGGTATAGGATGTGGATATCTTATGTTTATTTGTGATTTATATGTGTTATTGATGTGCTGTGCATTCATTACATAAGACACGGAGCCTAAGGCTCCGATGAGAGTATATTGGGGCTGGACTAGTATCACCACTTTATTTGAGCCACAGAGGCTAAAGAAAGATTATTACAATAATGATGAATAAAAATATGAATTGAGAAACCAGAATACTTTATGATAGTATCAATAATTGGCTTTTATTGATTTAGACTTGACATGGAATCGAGCACCCGGTAACACTATTTTTACTTATTTTAGACTGGGCTTTCCCTCCTGGCACTGAGAAAAATATCATTTACTTAATTAATGTTGGCACTTGAGTACGACACAAAATCGGTAGTGAGTACAACACTGGAACTTGGGTCCGTCATCATACGGCAATGAGTACAACTTTTGACACTTGTGGCACTACTAGTTATGGATACATGGCGATACCCGATTTAGTGATGATTATGATCAGATATGATAATATACAGGCTTGTAGCCTTAATTTGTCGAGCTGTGCTTAATGGTACAATTGATATGGGCACTAGATACCAGACTATTGAGAGCCTTGAGGCTCTATGATTAGGATGTGAGGATACTATGACTTTAGATTTGCACGTGGTGATGCACCCTTATGGACCTACCTCTGGGCTTCCACGCGATACAGAGGAGGGGGTATATGGAGTATGGGGGATAACATACACCGAGAACTTCTAGGGTAGCTTTCTATGGGTTTTACCTGCTAGCCTATGGCTACCAGAGGAGATGCGTACACATGATGGTTACTTTTCATACTCGTTTTCTTCAGTGTACCATGGCTGAGATGTAAGGCCTACGTTGAGCGTGAATCTTGTTTTGTACGCTGTATTTCTTTCTAGGGGACTTGTTAATGTTTAATTGTTTATCTTATATTAGTATTACTGTTTAGTTATCCTGGTTGGTTGCTTGTTGTTCATGTTATGTTGGATTGGTGCGTTAACTCTTATTTGTCTATTCATTCTTTCACTTGAGGTTACTAGTATACCGACCATGTTCTTCCTACCTTCCTCGATTCTCATTCTTTATGTTATATTTCACATATGTTATTGCAAGGATGACATTCTCTTTCATTACCTGTGATCCTGTTTTGTGATTAGCTAGCACTATCTGTCTATGTGACAATTGTTTTATACTTGAGTTGCTAGTTTTCCTGTACTGTCCTATTTGCTGTTGTAACCTTTCTTCTTGTACTCTGTTATTTACTGCTTTTATTACTGTTATGTGCTCAGTGGGCCCTCGAAGCCTACTGAGTACAGGTTTCTTTGGCGATTTGTACTTATACTACACTTGCACTTGTGCAGATCCGAGTACAGATTCCCATTCATGATACACAGATCGTTGTTCGTTCGGATTACATTCACCTCAGATATTCAGAGTGAGCTTGGCGTCCAGCTTGATCCTTCTTCTCTTCAGATTTATGCTTTGTTGATCTCTAATGTATTTCGGAGACATTCTTAGACTATATTTATTTCAGTTTTTATGATTCTGTACTTAGCGGTTTGTTTGAAACTGATACCGAATTTTGGGTGGTTATTCTGTTCCTAATTAATTCCGCAAACTTTACTATTTTCATATGACTTTTGATATTCTTCCGCATTTAATGTAGTAGTCCTCCACTTTGGCTACGGACTGCGAGGTTTGGTTCTCCTAGTGGTGGTATAGTAGGTGCCATCAGGATCCGCAAAATCGGGTCGTGATACAACTCACCAACCTATGGCATACAAATGTGACCATTATACCGGTGCACCCCATCTAAATAAATAGAAGCCCTACCGGCCTCTCCAGCTAATACTTGATCACAAAGAGAAATAAAGCACTCATCCTTGAACTATTGCTGTTGAATCTGATCTAACAATGATGAGACGCCTCAATGCATGCTAACACTCTCCTGGGGTCTGACTGATCAATCTTAACAAAACGACTGGACCTCCACCACCAATGGCCTCTATGAAACTCAAAAGGCTGCTAAGCTACCCATACTGATCCCCTTATGGCTCAAGGCATCTGCCACAACATTTTCCTTGCCCGGATGGTAGAGAATACAAATATCATAGTCCTTCAGTAACTCAATCCTCCTCGGCTACCCAGAATTCAACTCCTTCTGGTTCATAATGTACTAAATACCACAATGGTGAGTAAAGATCTCACACTAGACCCCCTACACGTAATGCCTCAAAATCTTAAGCGCAAATACTATCGCTGCTAACTCTGAGTCACGAGTGGGGTAGTTACACTCGTGAACCTTCAGATACCTCGAAGCATAAGAAATCACTCAACCTTGATGCATCATAACACAACCTAAAACAATACCCGAAGTATACAGAGAACCCCTGACCCTCAACTGGCAAGGTTAATATTGGCGCTGAGGTCAACAAATCCTTTAGCTTCGAAAAGCTCAACTTACAATAATCAAACCACTAAAAGGCAACATCCTTCCTAGTCAACCTAGTCAAGGGTGCCATAATTGATGAGAACCCCTCAACAAATTGCCAATAGTACCCAGCTAAATCAACAAAACTCCGAATCTCTAAAACAGATGTCAGCCTCAGCCATTCTTGCACCACCTGAATCATTGCTTAACTTTAATCCCAGCCTTGGAAAATATATGTCCCAAAAATGCAATGGACTCTAACCAAAACTCACACTTTAAGAACTTGGCATAAAGCCTGTGTTCTCTTAGTTTCTGGAGAACTAATCTCAAATGTTTCTCATGATC
>JBDJHY010409156.1:2385-18054 GCA_039654485.1 Withania somnifera | reverse complement strand
AAAATCAAGTGTTCATCACCAAAAATATAGAGTACAAAGTTCTTGAGCTATTTCTTGTATCCTAAATCTTTGTACAAATTGTTCTATCTTGTATTTGTTGTTGTAATAGAGTTTGTCACTTAGCTTGAAAGTGAATAGAGTTCTCAGTTAGCTAAGAAAGTGATTGTGGGGGTTGAGAGACAATAGAGAGATTGTTTCTAAGTCATCGTAAAGGGTTGTTTTCGAGCCGAAATTCAAGAAAGTGTAAAAGTTCTCACCTGGCTTTGAAAGTGATTGTATTTGTTGTTATTGTTAGTGAAAATCCTAAGGTTGAATAACTTAGGAAGTGATTGTAGGCAAGAGCTGGCCGAACCACTATAAATCTCTTCTCATGAACTTTGAGCTTTCGGGAAGCATAAGATACTACCTTACCATGCTGCATCAATACACATCCCAAACCAACACGAGAGGCATGACCTTATACTACAAAACCTTCTGAACTATCTGGAAAGTTCAAGAATGGGGCTGTAGTCAACTTAGTTTTCAATTCTTGGAAACTTTTGTAACACTGGTCGGACCATTCAAACTAAAACTTCTTTCGAGTCAGCTTATTCAAAGGATATGTTATAGAGTAGAAGCCTTGGATGAATCTATGATAATACCCTACTAAATCTAAGAAACTATATATACTGACAAAGAGGTGGGTTTAAGGTCCAATTTTTTGACAAATTTAATTATTTGAGAATCTACATGAATACCATCACTAGAGATAACATGAACCAGGAATGCAACTGACCTTATCCAAATTCATACTTGGAGAATTGGGCATAGAGATGACTGTCTTAAAGGGTCTGAAAGACAATTCTAAGATGGTTTTTGATGCTCTTCCTTGATTCTAGAAAAACCAAAATATCATCAATGAAAAATATCACAAACAGGTTTCTTGAACACCCTATTTTTGAGTTCCATGAATACTGATGGAGCATTTGTTAACCCAAGGGATATGACCATGATCTTGAAGTGGCCATATCAGATTCTAAAAGCTATTTTAGGAATGCCTGACTCTCTGAC
Source organism: Withania somnifera (assembly GCA_039654485.1). Taxonomy (NCBI): domain Eukaryota; kingdom Viridiplantae; phylum Streptophyta; class Magnoliopsida; order Solanales; family Solanaceae; genus Withania; species Withania somnifera. The sequence continues at coordinate 17,004 of JBDJHY010409156.1, read as the reverse complement.
CTTAAGCTGATGATAGATGGAATAAAGTTCACTTTTAGAGAAGTAACTAGCACCTTTAAACTTAAAGAACAAGTCATCAATCCTTGGCATAGGATATTTATTCTTGATTTGACTTTGTTCAGCTAGCAATAGTCTATGCACATTCTGAGTGAACTATCTTTCTTGTGCACGAATAAGACAAGAGCACCTAAGGGAGATACACTAGGGAGAATGAACCCCCTGTACAGAAGATCGGCTAATTGGACCTTGAGATCTCTAAGTTTTTCATGTGACATTATATATGGAAAAATGAAAATAAGATGAGTGAATGGAGTGAGGTCTATTCTAAAGTCTATCTTCTTGTCGAGAGAAACTCTGGGAAAATTCCCAAGAAAGTAATCCATAAAATCCATGACGACTGGAACTAATTGAATATCAAGGGTTTTAGACTCACAATATTTGAGTAAGTGATAGATACACCCCTTAGAGATCATTTTCCTAGATTTAAGTTATGACACAAGATTATCTTTGGGAACAATCACATTACCCTCCTATTCTAGGACAAGTTTATCAGGAAACATAAAATAAATGATTCTAGTCTTGAAATATACTATGGCATAGTATGAATAGATCCAATCATGCAAAGAATTTTGTTGAAATCCACCATGCCTTTAACAAGATCATTTGGAAAGATTTTATCAAAAACAAATACAGGGAACTTATGGTAAACTCTTTTAATGATGATAGCATCACCAACTGGGGAGTAGATAAAGAATGGTTCGAATAAATTTTTGGGATAGACTCCAAGCTAACTAGAAATGAATGAGGAAAAAAAGGACAAAGTATCTCCACAGTCTAGAAAAGTATACACATCAATAGTAGAAATCTTCAGCATACTTGTAACTACGTCGGCTGACTATTCCTGCTCCTCTCTGGAGCCAGATATATACAACTAGTTTAGGATCTATCCACCACCAGTTCTAGAAGTAGCTCCCTACTGAGTTGGGCGGGCTACTGGTATTGATGTAGATAAAGTGATATCAGATCTATTCCCACCCTTTCAGGATATTGGGAAGTCTCTAAGAAGATTTCCTGGCTTACCACACCCAAAACATCCTTTATAAGGAATTTCTATAGTTGATGGCCAGACTGGACACACCCATAACAAACTCCTATATCAATTTTTCACACTCCAAGATGATTGTTACCATACTTGACTCAATTGGGGTAAGATTGTCCTCCAGTCACACTATCCTGTGGAGCTGACCTCACTAATTTATTATCCTGGTTCTGGGGTAGTCTGGTACCCTGAGTAAGTTTACTTGCTAATGAAGAGGATAGAGCCTTAAAACTTTGTTGCTGCTACCTGGGGTTCCCACTAACCTTAGGCTAGCTGAACTCTAAGGAACTAGTCATTTCCTTCTTGCTATGGTAGTTCTCTCTCATCTTGGCCTTGTATCCTTCTATATGCTCCAAGTTGACAATCAATCGACCCATATCCGTACCATTAATTAGAGTAGATTCCTTGCCTTCCTTTATAAAGTATGGAGCAAGATAGGAAACAAAGATGTCCATACGATTCTACACGTCAGCGACAATATCTAGGGTATACTTTGACAGTTGGCTGAACTTCATCCCATATTCAACAACCTTCATGGAGCGCTACTACAAAATTAGAAACTTCCACATCTTTTTACATAATTTTTCCTTTGTACAGAACCTACCCAAGAAATATCCTTCAAAGTCATCCCAAGTAGGAGGAGTTGCACCTGCCACCCTATTCTTCTTCTATTGGTGTACACAATCTTGGGCTACATCCTTCAATTGGTACATACTCAAATCTACCATGTAGACGCCTGACACCCTCATAATATCACACACCCTCTTTACCTACTCAACGAACCTTTCTAAGTCCTCACCTATCTTGGAGCCATAAAAATTCGATGCTTGCATCCGGAGAAAATCCTTGACTTTAGTTGAACCAGAATCCTGAACAACTGGTGAAAGAGTTGGACCGCTACTTAATCTGTGCCACAACAGTCTGGGTGATCAAGTGCTCTATGTTATGAAATTTGGTATTGGTGATATTCCATGGTTCAGGAACTAGTGGAGCCTGATTCTGTTGATCTTTATTCCTAGCCTAAGGAGATGGTTGTCTATGTTGAGGCATGATCTGATAAGCTTAAAGCATGAGTCAAAAAAAGGTGTTGGAGTTAAAAGCCAAATTACAAAATAAGACTTGAACAAAAGGAGATTTCCTAAATATTTTGGTAGCCTATCAGTTATAAGTGTGTTGCGATTCACAACCATTAAAGAGACTCTAACTTACATCATCTTTTAGATATTCTAGGATACTTTGAAACTTAAGACTTTGATACCAAATTTGTCACAACCCAAAAATAACCCCTGAAAGTGACAAGACATTAGTAGCCATAGAGTGGCCTCAGAAGTACCCCTGGATCATTCACTCATCAGCGAAAGCATAACATAATAATAGTATATAGCTAGTGGGAAACCTCACATGTTAAAAGTAAGTACTGAATGAAGAGAAAACTCCAATTTAGTAACCAATACATCATATGTATGAAAGCCTCTAGGTACTGAAATGCTATGCTATTAGAACAGAACTGCAACTAACCTTAGAATGAATGAAATAAAATATACTAAATATTCTAACATAAATAAACAATAAATGAACTAGTTCCCGATCCATGGGAAATCATAGATTATCTAAAATAGGGTAGAAGCAGTAGATTCGGACAACCATTAACGTGAAGAGGGATGGATTGAACTACATGTAACATCATGATAAAAAAAGATTATCCGATCAGTAAATTGAATATACTGAGTAAGAGGGAGGGGAACAAGAATGTGCTATATAAATATGATCAATGTGAGTAAAATTAAACCATGTATAAGCTATAATGCATTATTAAGTACATTTTCAAAGTTAGTAATTCAAGAACAAATTTAAGTATCTCTGCAAGTGTAAGAAATATACTCCACTTCGAATTTTATATAATCAAACCAAATAATGACATTTAATCATTTGCAAGAGAATCTATAACCGACATATATGACACTGTGAGAAACCATAGAATTCAGCAAACTACTAGCTAAGGAAATTACCTTGACCCACCATGGGCTAAGTACCTAACAAGTACCTAGTGGATCCAACTAACATGGGTCTAACAATTATATTTCCATTTACACATCACATCATCCTATGGAAACATAGTTATAGGATCGTGTCCTTTAACTTAATCCCCTCAGTGATAATACTAATAATACTACTCCCTAAACATACTACAAATCCTAACTTGACTAGTCTAAAATAATTTAAGTTAAAACCCAGTCAAATAATACTAGGTTAGACTCTCTGAGAAAATTCTGTCAAATCTTCCTCATTTCAGAAAATCATGTTTAGGCCTAAAACTTTGGCAAATACCTAAATAATTTCCCAGATTTCAACATTTTTGACTCAAAACATCTCAATGAATCAAGTTAAATTCATAATTTACCCCAAATTGTGAATACAAATCAGTATGAGCATCAATCGTGACATAATAATGCAATAAATCATGACAATTACTCAATATTATGAAGGAAAACATAGTAGAAAAGAAATTCACACCATGGGGATTTAAAGTTATTAATCCTAGAAAGATACTTAATGAAGACTTTGGGTTGGGAAACAAGTATGGAAGGATTCCCCTTGTTCATGAACCTATAAATTTGAAATTGAATGTGGAATACTTGGAATCTTTGGAGAAGAAGACGTTGTCTTGAAAACCTAGTCCTTTAGCCTTTAGAGAGAAACTGATTGATATTTTTTTCTTGGTCTGAGTGTTTAGAGAATAATGCTAGGATTAAAGTTTTTTGGGTATTTATATCCATCCCAATTAACACCAAAACAACCATGGATTAAGGTATAATTATTAGGAAAAGACCAAAAAGTGCCTAGGGAAAGTAGATAAAAAAGGGAACTGGGCCTGTTCGACAGGTTAGTTGATGGTCCATTGAGTCAATTAACGGTCGATAGAGAGATCCATGGAACTGTGCCCCCATTCTTCACAATAGATGGGTTCTATGGTTCATTTTGATGAACCATCATTCCCTTTGACGGTTTGTGGGATGACTTATGAAACCCCTCCAACGATCAAAGGATTTATGGGATTTTAAGAAAGTCCAAAAGAGTCACAGGATAACTTTCATGGGTGGTTCCACAATCCATAGTATCTCCCATGAAAAACTAGAAGTTCCAGATCTTGATAAAAATTCACAAACTTTCTTTGTTTAGTCCAGACAACATTTTGGAGGAGTTTTCAGGTGTTACAGTACGAGAATTCATAGATACATATATAACTATATAAGTCAAATAAAAACCACACATGTAACTTCAATAATTCAGGGCCATAGTACTATAAAATATCTTGCTATAATCCTCAAATTACAAAAAGTTGGGTTAATATACACAAGGATCTTCCACTAGTACGAGCCACTAGACATAGGCACCACAACTCAAATAAGGATTCTATCTCAAATTGTAACACCTTAAAATTCACCTCAGATGTTACTTGAGCTTAATAAAGAAGTTAGAATTCTATTTCATTTTTTCAAAATTCTAAACTATTCTTTTTTCCATGAAGCATTTGATGAATAGTATAAGTTATTTATATGGACCATTGGATGCTCCTTCATTCGAGTTTATAGATTATAAGAATCTCCATGAAATTCCTCCCCACTTTTCAATTGCAAAGTTGAAAGACCCAAGTTTCCTTTATGGCTTTAACAGACAGTAGAATGTTTTGGTGGTCCGTCGTTTACTTCGTCAAACTTGACCTAATAAATTACTACTTAAACCTAGGTGGTAATTTAAATTTATATGTGTGTAATAGTATTGGATATGAATTAAGGTCGTAAAAAACCCCTAGCACATGCACAAGTTGAAAACTTTCTTATTGGTTAAATTTTCTCAAAAGTTCTTTTCAATGTCAAATTCAAATGACCATATCTTCCAGAATATGAGGGGTTATGTGACCTATAACCCATAAAAATAAAGTTCTGAGTCTACATTCTAATTCCACAAACTTATTTTCAATTCGAGTCCAAATTAGAAATTTATGATCATGTTCGTTAGGAACTATCAAACAGTCGGTGATTACGGTTAGGTTTTTGGATAAGTTTTCATCCTAACAACTGGTTTGATGGACCATCAACCATTTCATGAAATTTTCAGTGAGTTTAAGTCCATTTTTTCTAGGGTTATATATGACCCTTCCTCATAATTATCAATAAATAATCTCAATAAAATAATAGATAAAATCAGTCTCAAAACTATACATCTAAGTCTGAAAGCCACTACTATCTAAACCATGGGATGCTAGCACAAGAGCTTACTAGATAGTCTCTATCAAATGAAATAATATGTAATGGCCATCGGGATAGTTTTGTGATTTCTGCATTTTCTATATGTTTAGAGTATTGTTGTAGCTTTTCCAAGTCATTTATTACTTGATGGGATCGATAGGTAGGATCCCTGATGGTTTTACAGGTTGAATTCCTTTATAACTTTAGCTTTTTGGGCATTACTTAGTTTATACGACCCCGAATTTCCTTTTCGTTGATTCTGTGGGTCTGAATTATCGATTACATAAAGATTTTATATATGGAGTGTTAGAATTGGACCCTATTTCAGTTTTGGGCATTTTTAAAATATTTCAAAAATCTATTAGGATTGGTCCGCAGGGACCAATTTATCTGTGGTTGATAAATCATTCATTTTGGATGATTTATTGGCCAGCCAGTGCCTGTTATAAAAGTCACTTTTTCTGTTGTTTTCACCATTTTAACTTAAAATTTGAGGTTTTCTTGATTTTTCAGTGTGATATTATTCATTTATGAGAGTGTTTAGTCATGTTTTACTCCGTAGCAAGTCATTATGGTAGTTGTATGATTATTTCTACTGGGTAATTCTTTGTTTCTTTATTATATAAACTTTTGAGGATTATATCTTCCATTTCTACCATTAAAATTTAGATTTCTTTTGTGTCATACGTTGTGCGATCTGTGCTCTACGTGTTGGTATAAATATTTTCTTTTTTTGCGTTGTTAGGGTTAACAGACCCGATTTTAGCATGGATTTCGACCCTTTTATTTATATAAAAATATGTATCTTATTTTACTCGTCTTGAAAGATGGGTTACATTTTTGATAGCCTCGTATGATTTCGAGCTTTATACGTGGTCTTTTGATTTTTAGGCATGCTTCTCAAGGTCATCGCTGGAATCCAAGTAGGCTACAGTCTATATTTTGTAGACTAGATATTAGTGTAGTATACGTACGGTAAAGCCACATCCATGGGATGAGATGACTAGTCGGGCCCTGATATGCTTATTCTTCCGGCCTATGGCCTACTTAGTTGGGTTGTAGCTTAACTATTTACCCTGGGACTATATTTCCCTACCCGTGTGTCCCACGCTGACTCTAGACTGTAGTGTGGCTGGGGGAGGAGTAACACCTTTGATGCAAATTATTACACATTGCCTTTGGACCGTAGTGAGGTTAGTGAGGGGATTTACTAGTGATTCGAGCTTAGTAGATATCCACCGATATAGGTTGGTGGCTTTAGAGACGATCTAGGTAGGATGATTATTATGTGCTCTTCCTGAGATATTATGTGTGATTAGGGAAGGTGTATCCCCTTTGAGATGTATTTAGCCTGATGCAGTTATGCGGGATAGTTAGCAGCCAACCCTGTGGGATGATATTTTCCCTAGCTCGGTGCGAGCTTGGGATTTGGTGGTATATGGACTGAGTTTGGTAGCTCATTGTGTTTTCTTGTATGGGTGTGTACATGTCCCTTAAGAGGCTCCCTTTGGGTAGTTGTAGAATCTGTAATATGGTTACTCGTGGCTCGGGGCCATGGTTGGGCTAGGGGAGGTTATACCTCATTGCTAGGGGTTGGCAGCCATCCTACAGATTCCAGTTAGCAGCCGTAGACCAGTTTATCATGTTGGTTGATTCTGTATTGCGAACATGCATTAAACATTTTGAAAGATAACTAGATTTTGATAGAATAATTACTAGAAATTGATTTCTGATAATATTTATACTTTTTACGACTAAGCTCATGAGTAGTATGGAGCTATTTTTTCATATCATTTGAGGTTATTTTCTCACTACCATCATGTTTTTCCTACATGGATGGACTTGTTGAGCCCGATTTTTTTTCCTTTTGTCCATAAAGACTATGAAATTAGATGCATTTTTATGTGGATTTTGTAAATGAGATTGGATCCCTCCAAGGACCTTTAATTTAGGTCGCCATGCCTGGGTATGTTGCTTGACTAGGAGAGGGGTATACAGGGTAAGATGGGTAATTATATGGGAAAAACATCAGTGGTTCCGCTCCTGACACATTAATGTACCAAGAAGGGGGCGTACACATATTTATTTACTCTTCCAGTACCCCTTTACTTTGAATCTAGATGCATAGACTTACACTCCTCGAAAGTTATGGGGGAAGTTTTTTTGGGTTAGTTATATGCTTAAGTGATGGTTGTTAGCTAGGACTAGTTTCTACTCTTCGTTGCTATTGATTGCTTTCCTTGCCATAGTGATTGTTACTTTCAGTGGTTACATTACCGATGTTATTCTTCCTCTATTTGGTCCTTATTTATGTTGGTTACGTTGGAGCTCCAGGTATGTATCAAGTTTGGTCATGATTTGCTTGTGGACTGAGTCTATGTGTTACACCCTGTTAGTGTTCATGCATGTTAGTTGATATTTTACATGCTGATAGCTGCCCTCTTCACTACATTCACTAGCTATGTTGTTGATTCCCTTCTAGTGGTACATTATGTACTAGTGTCTTAGTTGCTTTTGACCGCTCTTTACTTTGCTTATGCTTATGCTTACTTTTCCTGGTAGGCTTATGATGCCTACTGGGTATCCATTATTTTTAGTACTTATCTACAATTCTGCATTTTTTTCCTAAATCATGTCCTAGTAGAGTTAATAGGGCATACACGATCATGCATATAAGTTTGGTGTTGTTCATAAGATATGGTAAGAAGTGGCGTTAATGCTGGACAATATTCCTTCTGTCTATATAGATGTTCTCCATTTGAAGTCTATATAGCTATTTTGTAGTTTTCCTCATTGTGGGTTGCACTTTGTACCTTTTTGTATTTAGACACTCTATAACCATGGTACCAGGTTTTGGGGAGTCATATTCAGTTATATTTTTGACGTTTTAGTTCTATTTCTTCTCTTCATCTCATACATCTTTTCTTTAAGGTTCTTGGTACTAGCCTATCGCTACCTGCTCTGAGCCAAGGTTACGCTTATCTATAGGTGAAATATAGACGACATCACAACTTGATTTTCAGGTTGTGACAATAATTCCCTCTAACCAGTCTACATTATAGAGTTAGCATTTAATTAATACGCACCAAAGTTTATACTCCTACCCCAACAATACTATATTCTAGAGTTGGTGTTGGACACACGGGTAGGAAAATATAGCCCCAAGATAAGTAATCCCCAAGGTAAGTAACTAAGCTACAAGCTAACAAAGTAGGTCATAGGCCGTGAGAATAAACATAGCGGGGCTCCATATGGTAATCTCTGCCCTGAGCTGGCACTTTAACATACATATGTTACACTAACACTCAATCTGAAGAAAGTAGACCATAGACTACCTGGTACCGGTGAAAACCTTGAAAGTCATGCTGGAAGAAGCGGAGAATCACAAACAATCTCTTCACTTCACGAATCTAAAAAAAACATAGTTCATGAGTCGAGAGGAGTAAAACAAGACTCATATTTCTATATAAATAGTGGAGTCGAAATCTAAATTAAAAATGGATTCGTAAATCCTAATATCTCAGAAAAATGAAATATTTATACCAACAAGTAGAGCATAGCTCATACATCATATGGTCAAAATAGGACTCAAACTAACGGTACAAAATGAGTAAACAAGCTTAGAAAGTTTATGTAATATAGGAAGATTTATTGCAATAGAGAAAATGAAGAACTACCCAGTAGAAAAGGTCGTAAAACCACCGAGATATGATTTCATGGATTAAAATCACCTTGAAAACTCATAAATATACTTATTTATGCATTGGAATTGAGAGAATCATGAAGAAATAAAATATTCTCATCCAAAAAATAAAGAAAAAGAATTTATATAGGCTGCCAGGCGGTTTTGTGATTGCGGCACAGTTCCATGCAATTACTCACCTTTTCCACCTTATTCCCCATGACCACGGCCCTCAGACCCGCGATCATGATATACAAAAGGCCTGGGCTACGCGATGGTGACCCTTCAGTCCCAGCCAACCTCAATTCTAATAATTGAGGCTCAGAATAAAGATGGAGTTTGATTTCGTCAACCCATATATAAAATCCTTAGGTAATTGATATTCCATATTTAAAGAAATCGACAAAGAATTGATTGAGGATCGTATAAGATGAGTAATCCCTTAAGAATCTATAAATATAAAGGGAATCAAGCTATAAACCTGCCAGAAAACCAACCTACCTATCTCAGCAAGTTACAAATGACTTAGAGTAGTTACAAGAATGCTCTAAATATAGAGATATTATGGGAATCACAGAAATATCCCCGAGGGCGATTACATTTTAATGCCTCAACACTTTGAGAGATTTTTATCAAGTTAGATTATATGACTTGATTTGTGTCTTTGGCCATAAGAGTGACATGCAAAAATTAAACTAAGAACAATGAATCATTGTGCTTCATAGAGATATTTTTGGACTCCAAATATTTAAGAAAATTACTAAAATTATATCTCTTTCCAATAATGGAGACCAACACATCATTATCAACTTACTTGTCTTTGCCTTTCTAGGTTTTGCTGGTAGTTGAAAATTTCTTTTGCTGTACGAGATGCTTTTTGGGTGTCATAGATGGAACATGATGAGAAAGAGAATCACATCTTAGTCCATTAAATATGGAAAATTCTTTCATGCCAAATCAAACTGGCATGTCACAGTAGTTAATCCAACCTCATTATCTCTTTTTTCTTTTCCTCTTTTTCCTCTTCTTTAAACATTATACACTTATTTAGAATACCATATACCATATTCATTTTGAAACCTTTCATTATTATCTTCGAGGAGATCAATATAGAGTCCAAAATAACTTGCCCTAAAGAAATTCTTTAATTTTTGCTCTTTCAAAAGCTTTCTAAATTGATCAAAGAAATTTCCCATGTATGATTTTACCATAAAATTACCAGAACATTTTATGGGATTATCCATCGACATCTTTACCAATATCTTTTCCATATTGAAAGTTTTAACAATAAGGGTTGAAAAGGGGCTAGTAGTAGCAGAAGAGCTAGATATGGGAACATTACTATCATGTCTATACTTGAATCTATTCAATCTTTGAACTAAAGATATATTATTTTCTTAACCTCTACTATCACCATCTATTTCCCCTCCTTCATCTTGCTCTTCTACTGGTTTTCCCCCTCTTTCATCTTCTTCCTCTATTGTGTTTTCTTTTCTCCATTTTTTTTCTCAAAGATTTTTTCATCTCCTTCATCTATATTTTTTCTCTTCATCATCTTGTCCTTCAAGATCTTCCTCCTTTGTTTACTCTTCACCATTTTCCTCTCTTTTATTTTCATCTACATATTCTTCATCATTTTTCTCTATTTCATCTCCTTTTTTTTCTTTTCTCAATCTACAAAATATTCTACTTTGTCATCTACTTGCTCATACCTTTCACTTTTCATTACTTATTTACCTTGATTTATATTTAGACCTGTGTGAGAAAGAGAAATGGATTATACTTTACCAACAAGCTATTGTAAACTTGAGGTTTATTGTTGTTTAGGTATTTTACTTTTTATTTTTTACGTTGAATGATGCTCTTTTTTTTCATCAGAGATGTTTTATCTAAAAATAAGAGATAAACAAAAAAGGTTTCTCATTTATTTTTTTTCATTTCGGTGATCAAACAATTACAACAAAGTAATATACTATTCCAACAGATGATTTATTTGTTGCAATAGATTTCTCATCTGTTACAATAAATTTCTCATCTATTGCAACAAATTATTTGTCTATTCGGAGAAATAATATAAATTGTCACTGTTTTCACTATTTTCAACAGGTGATTAATCTGTTGCAACAAATGGACAATATGTTGCCATATATTCCTCATCTATTGAAAAAAACCAAAATAGTTGGGCAACTGTATTATTTCTCTCAACAAATGAGCAATATGTTGCAATTTATGAGTCATTAGTTGCAACAAATTACTAATATGTTGCAACTGATAAGACATCATTGGGAATAAAACACATTTATCACACTCTTTTATTTTTTCTTTCAACGGAATTAATCTCTCATATCATAGATGACAAACACTATAAGAAAATTAATTTCTTCACTTCATCAGTTGAATCATTTAACAACATCAAAATACAATAATAAGTGTTCATGATGTTATGCTAAATCTTAACACTTGTTTCACAACAATGTTCAAGAATAAGAAAAAGATAAATTGTACTTTCACTAAATATACACTCTACAAACATACCACCATATCAATTCTTAACAAATATCATAAATTAGATTTTCTTTCTTAGGAAACAAATTAACCAAAACAACAAAATAATCAACACTAACTTATCTTTCAAGAAGTCATCATAACTTTTCATTATAACCAAACACATTATTTTTAGAATCCTTAATTGTTAACCCATTTCACTGTATTTAATAATAACACAAAATATAATAACAAGAACAAGATATGCTACAATTCAACAACTGTTTAATTTTTTCCAACAAATCAATCAACTGTTCCAACAGATTACTTAATAAGTTTTAAAATTTCACTACTTTCACAAAAATATTCAAGAACAACAACAATAAAAATTATACTTTCACTGAAGATACACACATACTATTTACAAACATACAACCATATCAATTGTTGAGTAGTACCATAATTTAATTTAATATTAATTAATCCTAATTTAACTTTTAAGAGAAGACCCTAAATATTCTTTATGTTTTTTTAAACATAACTTTTTAACCCATTTCACCATATTTACAACATAAAATACTATAACAAGAACAAGATAGGCTATAATCCAGAAACTATTTGATTTTTTTAACAAATCAATTAACTGTTCCAACACATTACTTAATAAGTTTCAAAATTTCACAATACTATTCAAGAACAACAATAATAAAAATTATACGTTCACTAAAGATACACACAAATTATTCACAAACCTACAACTATATCATATATTAACAAATACCACAACTCAACTTAACTTTAATTAATTCTGGTTTAACTTTCAAGAAAAGACCCTAAATTTTCATTATGCTATTTTTTAATTGTAATTTTTTAAACTCATTTCACTATATTTAACTACAACACAAAATATGATAATAAGAACAAGATATGCTACAATCCATCAATTGTTTGATTTTTCCAACAAATCAATAATCTGTTGCAAAATAGTACTCAGAAAAATTTAAAATTTCAATACTTTGACAATAATGTTCAAGAACAAGAACAACAAAATTTGTACTTTCGATGAACAAAATGTACTAATATACAACAACCATATCAAGTGTTAAGAGAATAAATATCACAAATTAAATTTTTTTTTAGATTTTCCCAAACGTTGAAGTCATTAACCCTAACTTTGAACCAACAAAATCAATTCTTTTCTTGTCTTCATCTTCTTTAACCAAAATTCAAAACTCTAATTTTATGAACAAAAAATAAAGAGAAAATAATTACTTTATAAGAGAGAAAACAAATAGAAGTTGTCAAAAATAAAGGTCCCCGGACTGAAAGTCACCAGAAAATCATTAAATTGAAAAATTATTAAGTGTTGGAGTCTTTTATATTTTAAAAATAATTAACAATTTTAAAAATATTAATTAAATTAATAAACAGTTTAGGACAAGTTTGATAGTCAAATTTGTCACCATATTTAAGCTTCAAATTTAAATGACACCTTTGGTCCAATTTTCTTGGATAACCTCCTTATCTCTCAACTCTCTCTCTCTCTCTCTATTCAATACACATAAACCAATACATATAAATCAAACTTCATATCCTTCACTTCTGTTAACACTTCACAAAAACTACCCCAAAATCCTCTAACAAACCCTTCAAACGACAACCGAGGCCTTGGATTCCATATCATGCCATTATTTTCTATATGTTATACCATTACAGGGTACTACTGTGATGAGTTGCTCATTTAGAGACTTAATAGTCTCTCCAAAAGGGTAATTCTTGCTCTTCTCCGGGATTTTCTGTTTGTTTCCAGCTATTTCTACACATTTCTAGAATAATATTGTACCCTCGTTGGTGCGTTATTATTGGTGGATTTCAATTCCCAAATTTTCTATTTTGGAAATCCAAAACCCTAATTCTATTATGTATGAGTGTTGTTATAGGAGGATTCAGGGGCTATTTGGAGGGTTTTTAATGAAAGACAGTCGCAGTAGAGTTGAGCTGGAGCAGCCTTAAGTTCTTTAGAATAGGTTGGTGTTCTTGGGGTTTTAAAAGGATTTTTGGGGCGGTAGATTCCTCAACAATACGGTTTTTGATAGCTGTTAAGGTTTTTTTTTCAGTAGGGAAGTTATGGTTCTTGAGGTTTTTCTTTTATGGATTCAAGTGCGGCTGCAGCCTTTAGCTTATAAATTTCAAATTAGCTATATTTCATGTTAGACGAGGTATAATCTGAGGCATTTCCTGTGTTACTTTGAGTGGCTGAGGGTTTTGGCAAGCTTTTGTGTATTAAGTTGTCAATAATTAGGTGGATATCATTTTCAAGTTCCCTAATCCCTGTTTTCTACCTTGTTGAAAGGTTTAGATTAAATATAAGTCGCAAAAAAATAATTGGAAATTCCCTCAAATTAATTGGAAATTCCCTCAAAACACCTCATCCCAGTTCATTGCCCCGTTAATGGTAAAATCTCACTCTCTTCAAGTTCTTTGTTGGAAATTTAGGAATGATGTTCTTTGGTACTTGAATTTTTTAAAAATGTATGAATAACCCTCTATTTACAGGCATTCATAGTGTAAAAATCCTTATCTTTCTCTGATTGTTATGATCTTGGTTCGCTACTGTTCTTCTTTTCCTTTTACTTTTGTTGTTTTAAATTTGAATAGCTGAAGCATGCCTTAATTCTTATGTGATATTGAGGGTTTGATTGCAACCGGGGTCTTGGTTTAAGTATGACAAGCTTTTGGTTTCCTTCTTTGTTCTTTTCACAGTTATCTTGCTTGGTATGATTTGTTTGATGTTATCTACGTAGCTATTGTCAGAGCGTAACATGGATCAGCTGGGATGCATAAGCATTTTATAAGTAGCCAAAGGCTTATTCCTTTTCATTTTCCTATCTTTGTTTCTGTTATGGCATTTGTTTGTATGTTGGGTAAAATCCCTGTGATAGCCTTTGTTTACCTCATCTAGAGAGTCTTTCCTGTTTAAAGGGGATAGGCAACTTATAGGTGCAGAGCATGATGAAAAAGAAATGTTAGTTGAACCCTGGAAAAATGCCTTACATATGGTAATTCTACTCTGGAAATTCTTTACATGGTTTGTCTCATTACTC
>JBDJHY010409049.1:0-18056 GCA_039654485.1 Withania somnifera | reverse complement strand
CAGCTCCTAGACTTGTACAAAGGTTACCACCAAATCTTAATAAGTGCGGAAGATGCATCCAAAACAGCCTTCATCACCGACTGGGGCACCTTTGCATACAAGAAAATGCCCTTTGGGTTGAAAACACCGGAGCCACGTACCAATGGTTAGTGGAAAAAATATTTGAGCATTAAATTGGCAACACAGTTGAGGTCTACGTGGACGACATTTTCGTCAAAAGCAAAAAGTTGGACTCAGGCCTTAAAGACCTAATCCACATACTCAATTGCTAAGGCATATAGGGCTTAAGATGAACCCGGCGAAATGCCGATTCGGTATAAGCTCGGGGAAATTCCTTAGGTATATGGTCTCCCAAAAAGGACTCAGTGTGAACCCAAAAAAGTCAAGGTTATATCATAGATGAGATCTCTGAAAAGCCTAAAGGATGTTCAAAAGCTGACGAGCTGCCTCACTTCGTTGAGTCATTTCTTATCAAAATCAGCAGAGAAGCAGTTGCCATCCTTTAAGATTATAAAAATGCAAAGAACTTCGAATGGACGGAAGACTACCAGAACGCTTTTGATGATTTGAAGCAACATTTGGCCACACTGTCGGCTTTAGCTATACCCACGCCTTGAGAAACGTTATATCTAAATCTAGCAGCATTGGAGGGGAAATCGGTGCCGTCTTAGTCCTTCAGGATGGAGAAAATCAAAATCCGGTATATTTTGTCAGCGGGCCCTATAGGGATCTAAAACCATGTACATTCCCACAGAGAAGTTGGTACTAGCATTGGTGATAAAATCCTGGCAATTACGCCCATACATCCAGGCACACTCGATTTGCATGCTAACAGAAATACCCCTAAAACAGATCCTCCTAAAATTGGAAGTATCAGGAAGGCTCATGAAATGGGTAGTTGAACTAAGGGAACATGAGCTCAGTTTCCAACCGAGAAAAGCCATAAAAGGCCAAGTGCTATCGGACTTTCTAGTTGAAGTAAACCTGGAAAACCTGGAAGGAGATGCTGACATCTTGCCAGAGTCGGAGAAGCCGGAGCAATCAGCACACCGGACACCTTTACAAAGCATGTGGATGGGGCGTCCAGTGAATCCTCCGAAGGAGCTGAAATCCTGATTACCAGCCCGAAAGGGATAAAGGTACCATACTTTTTTTGATTTCAATTTAAAGCGACAAACAATGTTGCCGAATACGAGGCACTGGTGACCGATCTCCGCCTACCACAAAAATTAAAAGTAAACTCAATCTCCATATTTAGTGACTCTCAACTCATGGTCAACCAGGTAAAAGGTATTTATGAAACCAAAGATACCCATCTGAAGAAGTACCGGGAATTAGTCAAAAGGCTCCAACACAACTTCACTTATTTCCAAATCAGCCTGATCCCCCCAGGAGAGAATGCCCAGGCAGATACTCTCAGTAAGCTACACCAAAGGGTAACCCTGGAAGAGCTCCATCATCCCAACATCAATGTAGTAGCTGTCTTGGTGATATAGGAAGAAGGCGACAACTGGATGACACCCATTAAAGCATACCTCACATCGGAACAGGTACCTCCCAACCCAGCAGAAGCTAGAAAAATCTAGCTAAAAGCTCCAAGTTATGTCCTAAAAGAAGGATTACTTTACAGGAGATCCTACCTACAACCCCTCCTGAGATGCGTAGGGAAAGCCAGGCCCACTGCATGCTGTGAGAATTTCATGAAGGATCATGTGGATACCACCAAGGGGAAAGAGGCCTAGCAAAAAAAATCATCCGATGGGGGTATTACTGGCCTACTCTCATACATGAGGCACAAGAGTTTGTCAAAAAGAGTCAAAAATGCCAACTACACTCACTGATAACCAGACAGCCTCAGAAGGACCTGATCACAATACAAAGTGCCTGGTCATTCGCTTAATGGGGGATTGACATTATAAGGCCTTTCCCTCAGGCACCGGGAAGGTTAAAATTCTTTGTAGTGTCCATCGATTATTTCACAAAATGGGTAGAAGAAGAACCTTAGGCCACAATTACATGGAAGAAGATCCTGAACTTCCTGTGGAAGAATATCATATGCCATTTTGGCATACAAAATAAGGTTATCTCAGACAACGAGAAGCAAGTCTTTGAGGAACCATTCAGGTCATGGTGCATCGAAATGAAAATCAACCAGCACTTTACCTCCGTTGCACAGCCTCAAGCAAATGGTCAAGTAGAAGTAACGAATGGAACCCTGGTTCAAGGGATCAAGAAGAGGCTGGACAAGGCAAAATGAGACTGGGTGGACAACCTACCAAATGTCCGCTGGGCATACCGGACCAAGCCAAGAACCCAAATAGAGAGACATCGTTTAGCCTAACCTATGGGACGGAAGTAGTAATCCCAGCTGAGATAGGTGTCCCAAGAGCAAGAACGACATACTACTTGGAGAACTCCAACAAGGAAGAAAGGAGACTGGACCTTGACTGGTTAGAAGAAAAGCAAGATAATTCAGCTATCTCAGAAGTAAAATACAAGTAGGCCATAGCCCGGTATTACAACGATAAGTTATAAAACACCTGATTCATGCTAGGCCAAAATGTCCTCCGGAAAAATGAGGCTAGTTGGGTTGAGAAAGCTGGAAAGCTTGAAGCAAATTGGGAAGGCCCTTACAAAATCGTGGAAGCTTCAGTAGTGGGGAGCTACAAACTGGAAAGACTGGAGGGCAAAGAGGTACCCAGGACATGGCACGTAAGTAATCTACTTAGGTTCGACGTGTAAACTTATGTCCTATGATTATTCATATATGCTTTATTTCATATCTTATGTTTTACAAAAAAAATCAATGAAAGCTCAGATTATAGCAATAACTCTTGTGCTTAAATTTAAATCAACCTCATGTTTGATTCAGTGAAACACTTCATTATCTAAATCGACCTCATAATCGGTTCGGCAAAAATATCGTATACTTAAATCGACCTCGTTATCGGTTTGGCAAAAATGCCTCATACTTAAATCGACCTCGTGATTAGTTCAGTGAAACACTATATTATTTAAATCAACCTCGTGATCGGTTTGGAAAAAATGCTGCTTATTTAAATCAACCTCGTGATCAGTTCAGCGAAATGCTGCATATTTAAATTGACCATGTGATCGATTCAGCTGAGTGCTGCATATTTAAATCAACCATGTGATCGGTTTAGCCGAGTGTTATATATTTAAATTGACCATGTGATCGGTTCAGCGAGACGCTGCATACTCAAATAGACCTAGTGATCAGTTCGGAAAAATGGGGCACAAATAAATAAACCTTATGATCGATTCAGTGAAATGCCCATATTCAAATTAACCATAAACGTCGAGCGCCCCATAACTAAGTCAGCCCGGTTAAAACCAAAGCTTGGAATAAGCAAAGAAATGTCTTAGAAATTAAGAGTCTTCTCGTTATTATAAGGTATTAACCCGTCTAGACCGGGTAAAGCAAAGCTACATTCATAACCAGAGTTTACCGGATACATAAGAATAACAAAAAAAAAGAACAAGGGAGAGATTGAAAATTAAAAACAGTTTTATTAAGAACAAATCTTATTAAATACAAAATCCTTAGTATACAAGACCCTAGAGGGAAAGGTATAATAAATACAAAACAATAATCCTAACGCCTATGCCAGGAGGCAACTATTCCTCGACCTCTCCTCAGCACAGTGGCCTCAGGGGGAGGCAGGGTTTGGCTCGTGCTAGCCCACACATCCCTTTTATAAAATTGAGGCCTCTTCTTCACATCCTCATACATGGCTAGGACATTGTCCAAAATGGCCTTATTCTGCCGGAAGATGGAGGAATTCTATCCTTGAACGGGTTCCAAGCTAGCAAGCATAGCTGTCAGCTCAGTGACCCGCTCCTCTACCTCATTAAGAGTTAGGAGACCATACTCCCAAAAAAAAAATACTCGCTCGTACTCCCAAACCTGATCCTGTAAGCGGGTCACCTCTGCCTCCCTGTGCTTAAAATTGAGCTGGCTCTTAGTAGCCCGGGTTTCCAACTTGGATACTTTAGCTTCCAACTCCTCCACTCGAGCTCTTTGTTAATCTGCCTAGCCCCTCCAAAAGGCCACCAATTTCTCAGTGTCGCCGGTATGTTTTCGAACATCCTCTCGAAGAACAGCCACTTACTAATTCAGGACTTTGTTCTCCGTCCTTGCATCATTTCTCTCATCTCGGCATTGCTTCATAGCTTGAACCAAGCCATCAAAACGAGCATCCTGAGACACCCGGAACCGAAACTGCCGGATGAAATCGTCTTTCTTTTGCATCTCCTTATCCTTTGTCTGGAGAAGTACTTTTAAAGTGCAATTTTCCCTTTCCAGTTGGCCATAGGTATAAGGAATAAACATCTGAAGAAAAAAGAAAAGGAAAAAAAAAAAAAGACAAAGTTGAGAAATAATGATATTTTCATTAACTTAAAAGGAGTTGTTACAAGAAATAAATAAATTACAAGAATGAACCTAGGAAATCTATAAATTTCAAGGAGGAGGGACGGAGGAGATGGGTGCAACATCCATTACAGCTCCAGTAACCCCAGAGGTAGCGGCGGTAGTGTCACCCAGGCCTTGGCTACTCATCCCCCGCTCAGCCAGGAATCTCGCCACATCCAGATCGAGATCGACCTCGCAGGCTTAAACTTCCTCCACTATGAGGGGAGAGGAACGCTGACTGATTAACTCGAGAATCAGCATCTTGGGAAGTCGAAGTAAGGTCGCTATGAATTCACTTTCTAGCCTTGCCCCCGCATCGACAATATAACCGAACGCGAGAGTGTGAGTGGAAACCTTGGGATAAGCCCGGGCTACATCATCCAGGGCCCTCTCCCAGATAGCAGCAACCAATGTGTCGTTCATCGTTGCCACGTACTCTATAAAGGCCGAGGTACAGGTGAGCTTCTGGAAAGCCACTGAGGAAAATTCCCCCTGCCTCTCTAAGAAATTTTTCCTCAAATACGCCAGCTTCGACTCCAGGGTTCGCTGCCCCTCCTAGAACTTCTGAGCCCTAACCTCATCTATCCGGGCCCTCTCATCTTCACTCCGAGCTTCCTGCTCGTATGTCCGTAGCCTTTGCTCAGCAACTCGAGCCCTTTTGTCAGCCTCCCGGGCCTTGTCCTCTGCGAGCCGAATCTTTTCTTCAGTAGCCTAAGGACTCTCCTCAGAATCCCAAAAATATGCCGCCAATGCCAGGCACTCCTTGGAGGCTCTGGAAACCACCTGTAAAAATATAAGAAGCTATTTAGAAGATGAGCCTAAAGGATACAACGTAAAGAGAAAATAATAGCGGCTTACCTTATTGATCCAAAGAAAAGTGCCCGATAGAGGAGAAACCTCCTCAGCTATTTTTTTCCTCTTAGAAGGAGGCTCTGGGACCGAATCCACACTTCATCAACCTCCACAATGGTGCTGCAGTAACTGTTGCAACCGGAACCACCGGGATGATTGAAGGGGTTACTGAAGTGTAACTTTAGTCGGAACCCCAACTCTTGTATAAGGAGGGATAACAGAGAGACGAACCACTGGAAATAAGAATAAAATATAGTTAGAATAATCACACGGTACTAAAAATGACAACTCAGCAATAAGAAACTTAGACTATCTGAATTCCTTTCCGACGAGACTCCCTCGTGCGGAAAACCCATGCCTATGGAACGGGGGCGAAGGATGCCAATCCTTAATAGGTGACCTCAGAAAACTAGAGATGATAGGGTTGAACCCCGTCAATAGCTGCAAGGTCCTGAGAGGGAACACTACGGGTTGTCCCCGACCTAAATTTCTCAAAATTCCAAGGGGGAATTACCATACTTTCCCCAGCCCTAAAAAAAAAACTTCCCCCTCCAGTCAGAAGTTTTGGAGGAATAAGGACATTGAAAGAACGAATGTTAACAAAAAAGTGCCACCCCCAGCACTTTTCCGCATTTTTAACTGCAAAAAATATTTGAACAGGTCAAACGAGGGGACCACCCCAACATCATGACACACAAAAATAAAACCAAAAATGAAATGAATGGTGTTGGGGGTGAACTGAACAATACTAAGGTTAAACGACTCCATGATACTAAGGAGCAAAGGAAAAATTGGGTACCTCAACCCAAAAACAACATGGTAAACATACAAGGCACGAAATCCCGGTGCGGGATAACAAGCCCTGTCATTTAGGGATGGTACAAAAAATTCAAAATTAGGGGGGAACCCCGATTTTCTAAGTAGAGGCCCACTAGGCACCTGCCCAACCTCTAAATCAGTGGACCTAGACCTTAAAATAAAGGTGCCCACTACCTTCTTATTAGGCACATCACTACCTACCCTGTAAACCTCTAATTTATGTTTACGAGAGGACGAAGAAGAAGATGTATTAGATGAAAAATACCTACTTACTATCTTAAAAAATCATAACGAATGGAGGGCTAAACACTGATAATTAAAATATTCAAATATGAATAGAGTAGAAAAAGTATCACACTGACAATGCTATGGCATATATATAGATTGGGGTTTTTGAAAAAGGTCCTAGAAAACCAAAAAGTCAAATAAATGATAGCATGAAAAGATGGGCAGCAGTAATTACTGCCTGAACACCTAATAAAAAGATATAAAACGATACATATCCCTCACCGGATGATGACACGTGTCAAAAATAACACCTCAGATCGCGCCTCATAAATTTACCACAAACTGGTACAGTAAAAACTGCCTTAAATGCCTGCTAAAAAGACATCACTCGCCTTATTGGACATATGAAGACACATGTCTGAAAAAATTTTCATAGATCACGACACGTGGAAAAAAGAAAACGCGGGAAAAATAAATAATGTCTGTTGAAAAATTCCAGTCGTCTCAAAAAGGAGCGTTACTTATCCCGATATTCATATTGGTACTACTTATCCTGGTATCCATATCGGCATTTTGCTTACCCCGGTACTCAAACCGGTGCTTATTTATCCAATTATTCATATCGGAAATATTTACCCCGATATTTCAGTAACAAGTACCCTGGAATTCATATCAATAACACTTGTCCCGATATGCATATAGGTGAAACCTATCCCGGTAATCATACTATCTTTTTTTTTTGCTCGCATATACCAGCATAATCCATCCGGCATTTAATCATACCGGCATCTCGGTACTCGGGAACACCATCGTAATTCACCTCGGTGTAATTCTTTCCAGCATAATTCTTCTCGGTACTCAATAATACCGATGTAATATACCTCGGCCCCTAATTATACCAGCATAATTCCTCCCGGTATTCATTCATATCAAGATTTCTCACCTAGGCATTTGATCGAGACTGCATCCCTTAGCCAGGAACATCCCTAAAACCATAATAAACGCCCAGTCAAGTGGCGTAAACACACACATTGACTCGGGGGGGCCTACTATAGGAATGTGGCTAAAAGGACATGTTGGCCCACCTAAATAATATGGGCCTAATAGCAGTGGCCAACCAAAGAAAGAGATATGGCCCACACAAATAACGGTATAATAATATAATTAATATTTGCCTTAATAAAGAACTCCTAAATAGGAGAAGAATCATACAAGGAACGCAATACCATTTATAAGTGGTAGAGTTATGGTAGGATTACCATGTTTAGTTACATCAAATCCCGGGAATCACTTCGGGCAACTATTTCCTTCTACTGGGCATCAGAGACATCTATAAAAGCCCAAGTAAGTTCAAAGGTAAAGGTACGCTCAATATACGACTCACTAAATATTCTTGGAATTCTCTCATTGTTTACTTACTAACTTAAGCATCAGAGAACGACCCCGGGGACTACCCTGGACTTTGTTTTGCAGGTTACACTCGTGATTCATTATTACTAGACGGATACACTCGCGATTCATTGTTACTAGATGGGGCGTTCTCATATTACTACCTTGGTAAGTTTTGAGACTTATCACATCGGCCAATTCTAAATTTTCACCCTAAACCATTTGTATAAATACTCGACTATTCGTTTAGTGAGGATAATGGTTTTTAAGTAGAAACCAAAAAATTATGGATTTTTGGCGAAGAATCAAGTTCTTGTATTGGAGTATTTTTTAGCTAAAAACCCCATAGTAGGGGATATTTCCATCGTTTAAGAAAATTGCATGGCTGAATACTCGTAAGACTCTTAGTAGCTGGGAATTTTGATTGAGAAATTATAAATTCTTCTACCAGAGAAGAGTACAAACCCCGGGAAGTCTCCGATAATCTTATCATCCCTGTTTGCTGCTCCAAAAAGGTATGAACATTCTTCATTTTTGTTTTTGTTTATACATTTCGACAATCTCCGATTATGTGTTGTTTTGGACCCATTTTGCACCTACTTGGTTAGGTATTTATGTTTATCATGAATATTGCTCTGGAGCGTTTTATTTTGGCTAATTTTCCTCACTATTATGATGGTCTAATTTTCCTTTTCAACTGGAATACAAAATCATATCATATCTCTAAGCTTAAAAACCTTGGTAATAAGAGTCTTTGCTTGAATTTCAATTAGTTGATTTTCATGTGGCTTGGTGTTTGTTGTGTTATTTGAAGGTGTTGACGTCAAAGCATTCACCTTTTTAGTAGCAATTTTTTTCACAGAGCATTAATAAATTTGGACAAGTTTAAACGATTAATTAATTATAAGATCAGCATACTTGAATAAAAATGGTCACATCCCTACTTCAAATGAATCCTCTTTATCTTAATAGCTTATGTTTGCTAAAATTGGAACCCATTTTATCTTGAATAGCTGTTGTAAATTTCCATATGTTGATAAATTTTGTAAGTCATGACTAAAGTGTTAATCAGGGTCACTTATCAGCTTGGAACTTGTTTAAACTGCTCTTCTTGATTCTCTATCATTTTTGTTGTTATGTGTTCTCGAAATCAAAATTGCTTTGCTCTAATCTAGTATTCATTTAGCTCTTGACCCGACAAGTCAGAGTCTTTTGAATTCCCAAAAGGAAAAATCAATTGGGTGTATTTTATGTTCAAACATAAGCCTTGATAAGTATAACTTTCGTCTTTAAAATTGAAATATGTTTTCTACTATATTAGTGTGAGTATATGTTTTATCTGCTAAGGATCTTTATTTTGAATAACTACAGCTACTTTTGATATGTTTCAGTAAAGTTGTTAAACCAAGAATTTAAGTTGTTTTAATCATCAGGCCTATTTAGAAAAAGTTGAAACTTTGGTATAAAAGTAGGATTCTCTTTGTAATTTCCGTAATAAGTCATGAATTCTATAACTATAGAAAATCCACGTGTTGGAATTCTTTTCCCGTGGGTGGATGTTAGTTTTCCTTTCCTTTTAAATAGCTCGCAGAAAATTGTATTAAAACAAAGTTTTTGACAATTGCTAATCTATCTTAGTCCCTTTACAAGAACCCTGTCAAAGTCCTCATTCAAATGAATTCTTTTAGCTATTGAGGACATTATTTCTTGTCACATAACATAAAATCTTGATTATGAGTTGATACACTTATCTGGAGCATATTTTATAAGGTAGGGGTTTGAATAAACCAATTTTTTTTGCGGTGTATCTAGATTTGATTAAAGACTACATTTTGGATTTTCCTTTTCTTTATTCCCGTTTTGTGAAAAATAAGCCTAGAGTTTTGGCTTCCTGTGAGATTTCTTATTACAATATATGGTTGGAAATTTGTCTTTCAGTTATTAATCCTTTTTTTTTTTCTTTCTTTTGGTGAACTCATCTGAGTCTTGTTGGACTCTTCTTTTGTATTCTCACAGAACGAACCCATTCTCTTCATCAAGTCAACCTTCAATACTGAAGTTTGTGAAAATTAAGAAATGGCCTAAGAGCCATACACGAAAAAAAAAAAAGAAAGAAAGGGAAGCTAATAGACTGTAAACCGAAGCAGTGATGAAAAAATTAAATAGGGTTTAACCCCGAAAACAAATTATCCAGTCGAAATTCGGACATTCTCTAGGCGTACGGACTAGTGCCTTGACCCAACTTTTCCCTCTTCTTTTATTGTGTGAAAATTATAACTTTTTTTTCAACTTAGTGAAACTCCCAGTTAGAGTACCATATTCATTTTTCCCAAGTGAATCATCTTTGCTTGTTTCATGTGATTAATCAATTTTTACATGTTTAGCTAGTTTTCCTTAAAATTGTAACGTTTATAAATTTTGTTTTGTAAAAAAATGTTTTTCCTTTAAATGACTTTTCTTTAAGAAAAATTATTTTCCCATAAAGTTAGAATTCAAAATGGCAGAGTTTTGAAAATGACTGGATATTTGTAAGTTAATGAATACCTTGAGTACCTTAAAAACACTCTCTTGGCTTTAAGTAGAACTCTTATTGAACATCTCATAATTCGAGATCTTTTCCTATTTTAAGATCTCAATTTAATTTTTTAAATGATTTTCTTAATTATTCCTAAATAAATTAAGTGGTGACTCTATATTTTGTTGAATCTAAGAATTTTCCTAAGTTTTTGAATTTATTTATGTCGTCAAAATGTATTTTTTTTCTTAAAAATGAGGAAAAAATATTAAACCGAACCCGAAAAGTAAAGCACCAACAAGGGTTTAACCCCAAAGAGGAAAAGGAAAGAGAAAAGTAGTTGATGAGCCTGTTGATTCTCCAGGGTTTGAGAGGATGTTGAGTGTCGATAAAATAGAGAGTAGATAAAGGACTTCATAGGGCTATAAAATTTAAATGATTAATTCTTGATAGAGCGTCTTACTTGATCTATGGAAGATACTTCAATGATAGGAGGTAGCAGTCTAGAACACCTGCAGAGAAGAGCATTGATGCTCTATCTCTACCTCAGTTCTAGCCATTTCAGGGGGCACTTTTTAGTCCATTTTCTACTTTCCATAGTTCTAGTGCTTTGAGAACAATGCATACCTTTTTTTAGGTGGGGATACTAGCAGATTAATTTCATTTTTTATATATTGCCATTCATACTCTCTTATATTTCTCTCTGTCTCTTCACTTTTAGCTTTGTTTTGATGATACACTCATGTTTGATGTATATATATCTCTGGTTGATGTTGGTGTGCGTGCAAGCTTTAGTTCTTCTCATTTTGTTATTTTTTTAGTAGTTTTAATTTGTGTGTAGGTTAAGTGAGTCTTCATAAATAAATCAAAAATGTAGAACGATAACATTAATAAGTTGTAGCCTTAAGTGATGCTTTTGTTTAGTCATGCATCACGTGGGTTGATTTTTGATGCAAAATTGTATAACCTGTATTTTCCAAAAAAAAAAAAAAAGTGTGACCATATTTTTTCAGATGAGGCTGTCCATGAGGAATTATCCAAGGACTCATTGTATGGCCACTTGCATCTTTCTTTTATTAGGAATTCATTTTTCATGATGCGTGAAAGGATTGTGATACACCATTTTGAGGATTGAAATTGTTGCATTGAGAGTTGATAGAGTGCTATGAGTGGAGAGTATTTTCCATTAATTGTATGCCATGAACATCATCCAGAACTTTTCATGATGAGTCATTACAAGCAATGAGTGTGTAGTGGGCGGAGAAATGACCGTAGGTCATCTAATGAATGTAACACTTAAAATTAACCCCATTTGACCTACCAAATTGTGAGATGAGTGACCTATCTTTGCCCCATTTGGGTCTTTTTTTAATGGTAGGCACATTACAATCAATGACCCATTTCTTGAAATACCTCTTGATTTGAACAAAATCTACCTTGAAGCACTTATATGAGAGATATATCAATTTTACTTAGGCCCAACACCGAAATTGGGACAATAAAGAAATTGGACTTGGCCAAAGTTGTCACCATAAAGGGTTCAATGATTTTAAGGCTTCCTTTTTTCTATTTTGTTGAGGTTGGTTGATTTATAAAAAAATTAAAAAAGAAGAACAAAAGAATTACAGTGTAGATTGTAAATGATGAATAAATGATTGGCAGTTAATAGGGAAGAAGAAAGATTGAAATGGAAAAAAGATTGACTTGACGAAGTTATTCTATTGACAAAGTGTTCTCATAATAGATTGGCTAGGAGAGGCTAAGTAATGTCACATATATTGATTTGAAGTGGGTGAGTCACTAATTCCCAAAATGATATCCTACCTTACCCGTAACTTATACTACATGCCGATGCAAGTCCTTTGGGATCTCCATCCATTTCATGGTTGAGTGTGTGTATTGGAAAATAGGGGCAAGCCTATGAAATAATGTATATGCATGTGATTTTATTTTTGTGAGAGGGTGTTCATTATATTCCCTTGTAATTATTATAAGATTGTAAATATTGGGAATTCTTTAGAATGAGGGAATTTCAAATCCATTTTTTTTTTTACATGATGATTGAATTTGATTGGTGTTTAAGAGTATATGCATGGTTAATGGTGTCTAGTCAATAATAAAAGCTAGTGATTTGAGAGTGTAGTGTAGGATTGTGAATATGGTCAATTTTATTTCATCTTTATAAGGCATGAGTTTCTCAAGTAATGAATAAGCATGACTAGGATGCTTTTACCATTTAGGCTATCCATCTCATTGTTTGTTTGAATTGCTAAAGGATGAACTAAGATTTAAGTTAGGGGTATTGATGAGTGATGAGTTTATAATAGGAAAATTCTTGTCCTCAATACCATTTTATTCGGTTCTAATTTTGATTTTTTTTTAACTTTTCATGTTTCAAGTCAATTTCATGAAAAGAGGTCTGAAAGAGTTAAAAAAGGCAAAACAACACAAAATGCACAAATCTAGAGAGAAGACTGAGGGTCACGGTCATATCACTGATCGTTAATCCCTGTGGTAGACCTTCAAAGAAGCCATTCTACTGCTAGACTTGGAAGAAGTCTAGGCTAAGTCACTAAAAATTATAGAAGTCAGCTGATCTAAGGCAGCAGACCACCACATGTTGTGGCGGTAGCCCTTATGAAAAAGTGGCAATCAAATCGACCTTGTGGTGCTCCGCCAGGACACTAGGTTGTACTCAACTTAGACTACTGGGTCATGTTTTCAGCTTGGTTTTTCCATGATTCTGAAGTGTTTAAATGTAATATTTGAACTGGAAAAGCTATCAAAGTTTATATTTTTGACTTTATATAGTAATATCGAGTGTGAAAAAAATTGTTCTAAGAAAAACAGATTATTTGGTGAGATATTGGTACAAGGATTTGAGAAGAACAAAGTGTAGTTATCTTTCCCATGGATGAATAAAAATCACTTCTTGGTATTATATGTTTACTTTTTACTATGCCTCTCTAAATCCCTTACTTAGAGGTATGCTTGTTTATAAGCCTTGTGTAATTGATGTGGTGTTGGGTTTTTCGCTTGATAATTATATATTGAACATCGTTTCACTAGTTTTTCTATGTTTTATTAGTTATTTATGGTTGCAAACTTGAGTACATACTTAGATAACTTGGTTTCTATGAAAATGGTCTTTCTCTTGAGGAATATCTAGTGAAGTCTATTTGGAGTTAAATCCATCTAATATGTATGTTTAGAAATAAAATACCTAATATGAAGTATTAGGTTGTTCTGATTGTATATTCAACATGTTGAGAATCTTAATTGAAGGCTAATTGGTGATTGATAGAGATATCAATTCAATTAGGTTTAACCTAGCTCTTTCATGCTCATCTATGGAAGTCTTGCTAAAACCCAATAACCCACATAAGAACTTGAGCCTCGTTAACGCACAACCCTAATCTATTATAACTTGCTTGAACTTTTATATTGCTTTGATTGGAAATCGTTCTCATTGATACAAATTGATTCAAACAATTAGTAAAATTTGATAAAACCTTTTTTTTATTTATTTTTGTGTTATTATAATCACCTAGCATAGAAATAGTGAAATTCTACACTCTTTAGTGAAGCTCAACATGTTCACTCCTTGAGGTATGGCCTCGACAACCATTGAGTAATTTATCTTGATAAAATTTGTTTGGATCTCAAGACACAATTAAACGTTAGTGGATTTTGATGTTATTCAAGCTATGGATTAATTTTCTCCTCAATATGCAGTCTTTTTGGTTTCTATGTTAGGATTGATATCATAGATATGCCTCATATTCCAAAGGTATAGTGGAAGTTTATTGTGTTTCATATACTAGCAGAGTGATTTACTTTCTTCATGCTTAAATATGTATTGAGAGACTGTGTCTCTCCTATTTAGCCTTTATTCGTGATGCAAGTGTTGACATTCCGTCTTTGGAGTCTATTCCAATTTCTTGCGAGTTTCCATTTGTCTTTCCTACTGATTATTCAGGTATTCCTCCTAACTTAGACATTGATTTTGGCATTGATTAAGAGTTGGTCCTAAGCCCATATCTATTTCTCTATGTTGGATAGATTCAGTCAAGTTGAAGAATTGAAAGAACAGTTAGGAAGATTTTCTGGAAAAGAATTTAATTAGATTGATTGTGTCTCCATTAGATGCTCCTATTTATTCATAAAGAAAAAAGATGGGTCTGTGAGGATGTTCATTAACTGTAGTTAGTTGAACAAAGTTATCGTTAAGAATAAGTATCCCTTTCCTCAGTTTGATGATTAATTTGACCAATTTTAGTATGTCACATATTTTCTAAGATTGACTTGAGGATTGGCTATGATCAATTGAATATTAGGGATTTAAATCCCTAAGCCAACTTTTTGGGCCCATTATGGCTATTATGACTTTCTTTTATGTCATTTGGACTGACTAATTTCCAAGCTCAATTCATAAAGTAATAGATGGAGTCTCTAGGCCTTATCTTGATTCATATGTGATTTCTTTAATGATGATATTTTGATATTCGAGGAAATAAGTAGATGATGTGCAATATTTGAGTATTATTCTTTAGAGGTTGAGAGAGGAGAAGCTATATCCAAAGTTCTTGAAATGCGAGTTTTGGCTTAATTCAGTGACTTTTGTACGACATGTAGTTTCCAAGAAATGTATTAGGGTTGATTCGGCTAAAATTGAGGCAATTTGTTGTTGATTGAGGCCTACTTATCTTACCGAGATTTGCTACTTTTTCCTTAGATGGTTACTATCTGAGATTCACTTAGGGTTTTCTTCCATTACATCCCATTTTACTAGTTTGACTAAAAAATATAGCTTTGTAGTGTTCTAATGAGTATTAGGAGCGTTTTTAGAGACTTAAAGCCTTATTAGCTTCGGATCCTGTTTTGACCTTGTCAGTTGAGGTTGAGCCTAAGCCTTTCATTGTGTATTGTGATGCTTCTAAAATTGGTTTTGGTGGAGTTTTTATGCAGAAAGTAAAAGTGATAGCCTATGTTTCTAGGAAGTATAAGACTCATGAAAAGAATTATCCCGCTCATGACTTAGAGTTGGTAAGTGTGGTGTTTGTCTTGAAGTTGTGCTCACTACTTGTATGGGGTTCATTGTGAGTTGTCTACTGAGCATAGGAACCTTTAGTATATTTCATCTATCGGGATCTTATCTTAAGAAGAGGGAGATGGATTGAGTTGTTGACAGACTATGGCATGACTATTTTGTATCATCCTGGTAAAGATAATATGGTGACTGATACTTTGAGTAGAAACTCAACTAGTATGGGTAATCTTGTAAAGATTAATGAAAATAAGTGACTTTTGGCTAGTGATGTTCAAAGTTTTAATAACAACTTGGTTCTCTTATGTACTTGAGATAATGGTGATATTCTTGCTTTTGGATAAGATTTTTAATACTTGATTCTTTATTACTCATTGATCATATCATGATTTTAACATCAAAATTATTGGTTTCAATGTTTATATTTGGGGGTTTCGCCTGCAATACGAACTGAGGATGGGTTTTACTTCGTTTTAAACCAAATTTCATATTTGAGATTCTTGAAACATTGGTAACATGACCTTTAAATAAAATTTCAAATCGACCCTTATGCCTTGATTTTGACCTATTAGGAGCTATTTTAGATCCGATTTCAAAAATAGCAATATGGGTGTTATTGTTCATATTTTCTCTTGCTTAATTTATATTTGACTAGATTTCATAGATTTAGAGGCTTTCCATAAAGCAAAAGCCTCATTCTTGATTCATTTCAACACATAAAGAAAGTGGAGGTTCTTGACTCTTCTATTTCAACCCAAAAAATTGAATTGTGATGGCACCTACCTTACCTACTTAGAGAGGTAAGACAAAAATTTCTATATGGTTAAATGCGTAGAATAATGAATCGGCTAGAAGATAGAAGGTACAATATAAAAATCCAACTACATAACCACCCAGAAACCGGTGTCACAATGTTCAAGCCACTAAATATAAGAAATAGATAGACAAAAGATACATGAGTCTCAAATATATAGGGTCCTCAAATAGGATCTAATACAAAAATAAAAGAGTTTAGGCATCTACCTGATGAAAAATAGCTAGCTCAACTTTCTGATATCTTGAGCCTAGGACATGATCTGTTGGAAGATAATGAAAACGTGCCAAACTCTGCACCTACAAGTGTAGAAGGAAGAGAGTGAGTACCAAATAAATAATGGGTACCCATCAAGTATCTATCGCCTGACAGTAAAACAAAACGATAATGAATCACCAAGTACTCTAATCATCCCAACCACAATCCTCCAGACTTCAGATACAAATCCATATAACACCAAAAGTTTATAATGAATTTAAATGATAGATACATGGTGTAAGGGTGATAATAGAAATAAATACATTCCAAGAATACAATAAAGATATAGCAAACCCAAAGTATCAACTACAACTAAAACCAAGGTCATATCGATAATGATGTGAACAAGTCATAGAAGCCATCTCAACTTTTGTATCAATAACCAATGAAAAATAAATCTAAGTCATACCAAGTGTAGCATCACATTCTTAGCCCATTTGGAGGCAAACCTCCCTACCCGATTCCATTCTACGACTAATGGGGAGAATCTAACTTGTCGTGCTATGGCCTCATATGCAGAGTCCATCATGCCTTGTTATTTTCCACTTTATAAGTTCAATCGCAGTAGGAAGGGTACATCCAACGTAATGAGAGATGGATGCGAAAATACTTACATGATTAGGCCAAGGTAAGAAATGGAATGCCACTCAATCTATTGTGCACATTAGTCCCTATCTCATAAATTCAAACGCGGTAGGAAGAGTACATATGATGCAACCGAGAATGTAATTTTAAGATAGGTTCTGGGATGTTTAGACTAAGAATCAATACCATAATTAAGAATAGTATCCATATTAGTCCCTACCTAGCAAGTCCAATGGCAGTAAAAAGGGTTATCTGACCGCAACCTAGAAATGGACTCGTAAGATAGGTTCTAAAATGTTTGGACCAACACCAACATCATCGTAATAGATAATAACAACTATCTTAGGCTCGTAACATCTTTACATCAACAAAATAAATGGGGAAATCAATAACTTATCAATTAGTAAGAGGGTACCTCTTAGGAATACCATAAATTACACATCAACCATATTTCTTGGTATCATATATTAATGTCATGGAAATGCCATAAATCACACATCTAACAAATTGCTCCATTATATCATATCCTCTTCTATCTTATTTTTAATCATACATTGAGACCATAATGAAAATTACACATCGACCACATGGTCTTCTCAATCATATCATTATGCATCCCTTAGTCATGTCCCATGTCAAAGATTATCGTGTATAACGTATGGAAATTTCATATGCAAGTCACGAAATAGAAACAACATTACACCATAGATCAACAACGCCACTGATGGAAACTAAATTGAGCAGAATTCAAGTAAATTTCAAACAATCCACTCAAGGGTGCACATTTCAATAAAGGAATAAATAATAGTAAGTAAGTCAAACAAGATCCCCCATACATGCAAGTAATTCAAATGATATATCCATAATAATTCACCCAGTGCCATATAAGACCTTCATTCAAGAAAAGAGGATTTACTAATCAACATTCCTTCATTTTTATTCCTTAGTTTTAACCCCATATGATTTACTCTAGTGTTTGGGTGTACATCTGTCACATCACCCACACAGACACCCCTAAATTATTCCTGTTACTCCTAATCACAAGTGAATGACATATAAAAAGAAACCTATATGCTTAAAGCCTCCATTTTCCTTACATTAAGAAAATTCAATC
>JBDJHY010408939.1:0-18056 GCA_039654485.1 Withania somnifera | reverse complement strand
CCGCTTCGGCTATGGACTATGGGGTTTGGTTCTCCTACTTGGGTATAGTAGGTGCCATCATGACTTGAGAAATCGGGACGTGACAACTCTACCCTCAATTATTTCCTCTCGGCCTTTAAAACAAAATTCCTCATGAACACCTCGTAGAACTCAGCCCATATGAACTATAGTGAACCCGCTGGTCTGCAAGAAATAAAGGTTCTCCATCACTGCTTGGCTATGCCACGTATTTGGTAAGTAGTGAAAGCAACTTCATAGGTCTTCAGGATACCCATGTTACCCAGTTTGTCTTCACACTCCTGGAAACTCATGAGCGTCTTCCCCCAAAACTCCAATGAACTAAGGGGGATCTAATATAAAAAAACATCAATAGGAGATTCTTCTATAAATCTATCATAGCTACATATTTCTCATCTATATGAGCAACCATTGGTATCTTTAGAACCTGAAGAGGCGCAGGAACAACTACTGGTGGCAAAGGAGACACTGGATGCATCGACTGAATTGGTGGAATTGGTTGCACTGGAGGAACTACAGTTGTAGGTTGTGGTACAGGAACGTCTATCTGTGTCCCATCGGTAGGGGGACCACTATAGGTACAGAGCAATTGCCAAAAAATATTATAGATATCTGGAAGAGGTACTGTAATAGATGCTGGAAAAGGTGTTGCAATGGGTGTTACAGCAAGTGCTGCAACTGGTTCTGCAACCACTGATGGAACCTCAGAAGTAGCAGATGGAGTAGGTACTTCTTCAGGTGCTCTGGTAGTAGTTCTGTCTTTCTTCTTAGCTTCTGATGAATGTGTATGAGGCGTCTTCGAAAGAGGGATGACAATGAGTAAGAATTTTCAAGAAACTATCAAGGATGTACTCAAGACACAGGATTCGAAAGATGGTGTTAATTTCCTATATTTCACTATAGCATCCCAAAGATAAGACACGAACATCTTCGTTCCTTTTCGCAAGACTCTGCTAGACATATGTTTTGTACACTGAAACTGATAAATCTAGAGCTCACAATTTTTTCACGACCCAATTTCTCAAACCATGATGGCACTTACTGTACCACCACTAGGAGAACCAATCATGTAGCCCGAAGCATAAATGAATTGATACTACATCAATATCTAAAGCACAAGTACAATAAGTAAAGTATAAAAAAAAGGAAAAATACTTAGTGTAGCAGAATTACAATGAGTCAAAAAATTCCCAAAACCCAGTACTAGTGTAACAAAACTGAACCTTTAAGAACAACATAAAACCAAAAGTCTATTATAAATGTATCTCCGAAAGTACAAGGAGACCAATCCAAATTTGAAGAGAAGCAGGAATAGATAGATACCAAGCTCACCCTGAATCTCTTAAGTAAGTAGTACCAGACAAAAACTACAAATCGTAAGCAATGTCATCTACTAGTACTCGGATTTGCACCAGGGGAAACAAATGTTGTATTAGTACAAGTTGCGAATCAACCTGTACCCAGTAGGCTACAAGGATCCACTAGCACATAACAATAATAAAATAATTAAATAACGGAATATAATAAAATAGAAGCAAATAGTACATCATGGAAGCTAGCTACTCAGACAAGATTCAAGAACAAGTAGAATAGGCCATCGCTAGTTAAATCACATAATAGGATCTCAGGCAAGAAGGAAAGAAGAACCCGAAATCCATACAGCAATATATGTGAATAATAACAATAATAAATCAAGAGTCAAATAACAGACAAGGAGAGAACATGGACAGTATACTAAGTAACCTCAAAGTAAAGGGAGGACAAAATAATCAAATGATACCTCACACAAATATCCCAAATATCAAGACAATCTCAAGTATAAACAATAATGATAATTGAGTAGTAAATACAGAAAGTAAATTAACACTACTAATCCTTCATAAGAATGGTAGCGTACACAGAAAACACGCTTACCCATAGGCCTCCCATACTACCAGGAGAACACTGAAGAAACAAGTACAGAAAATTAAATACATACCATGAAGTAACCAGTCTTGTCTATATTTCTCCTCTTGTACCTGTAGGTAGGATAGATGGAAGGCTAATCCTCGTTCCCGTATATCTCTGCTCCCTGCTTTACCTTTTCTCCGCTTCGCCGCAGCCTAGAGGCAGGGTCCATGGAGGTACGCCTACAACATACAATTTCTAACGTCATCATAATCTCACATCCCAAGTCACGGAGCCTCAAGGGTCTCACAGTCTAGTATCCAAAGCCTCATAATAATAATATTATCAAGTCATACCTGGAAAGTCATGGCATCCAATGCCTCTATATAATAGTATCACCAACATCCTCAATGGAATAGGTATCATTAAAGTCTACAAACCACTAGGTGTCAGAACTATTAAAAAGTTATACTCACTGCCATATGATGAAGGACTCAAGTTCCAGCGGTTGTACTCACTACCAAACATAGTCGAACTCAAGTCTTAAAATTAATTAGTCAAATAATATTTCCCGATGGTAGGGTGTGAAGCCTGGACTAAAAAAAGAAAACAGTAGTACAGTATTTGATACACTACCGAGTAAAAATATTAAAAGATCATTTAACTTATATTATTATCAGAATATCCCATGTTATTATATGTTATGTCATTATCCATCATTATCCTTATTACCAGTATCTAGCCTCTATGGCACAAAAATAAGTGGTGATACGGGCCCCAACCCCAATGCACTCTTAACACGGAGTCTGTGGCTCAACCACTTGTAGAAAGAATGCACAAAACATAATATACATAGTCAACCTATGCCCTGCACAGGCACATTTAAGCTACAGCTAGCAGCAAAATACAACAGCCCATACCCTAGGGGAAAAGCCAAAACCAACCCACACCTCAGTTCTATACTACTTCCAGAGTCACCTTAAAGCCCTCATAAGGCTAGTTCTAAGTCACGGGCATCGTATCACACTGAACACCAATATAAAGAACAAGTGCAGAACAAAATAAAGAAATGGTCCAAGTACACAGTAACAACCTAGAACCCAGTCCACCGATGCTATTTAGTATAATTATCAAAGCTATATACCCAGAAATAGCCCCAAAGAACCTACCCATCGTGCAACAAACAAGCGTTGAAAATCTCAAATGTTAGTTCGACTGATGTAAAATGATCTCCAACGACTCTAAAACTTATGAAATAACAATCGTGAGATCAATACGAGTCTAATAGTATAAATATTGATAATTTTTGGACCCATCCTAAAATTGGACCTAAAACAAACCCATAGTCCCCGCCTGCCAAAATCAAGAATAAATTTTTCCAAGGGGTCCCTAGAAACACCAAAAAGTGGTGTTCCAAAAATAAGCACAATTGAGGAAAGGGAAGACCCTTGAATAGTTCGGAGAAATTTGAGTATAAAAGGGGATTAAAGATTTGATATTTCATGGATTTGTACAATGGACTTTGAAAGTAAAGAATTACTACGAAGTAAACTATCCCAAATTAACAAGAATTTACTCAATAGCTTCAGCTACAATAGATGAAATTAAGACTTTATAAATAGGCCATCAATGGAGGAAAACCCCTAATTTTTGTGAAACTAATTGGATGAAATTATTTACCATGAGTGTGGAAGACGTAAGGAATCTTCAATAAACTTTTCTACAAAGTTTGGGGATGTTTCTTAGGAATATAGCACCAAATGGAGAAAGAAAATGAGAGAAAAGGTTGAGAGAATAATGAACCAAAAAGGGCTGGGAATTTATGAAATAATGAACCAGATGCCAATTTATAGGTCACTTGTTTCAATAAATTGGCATTCCCCTGTATACTAGCAAATTGGGAGGATGTTGATTTGTCATACAAAATGCTAATAATTAGCATTCCCTAAATTGGGAACACTACTGCAAGTACCGATTTATCTGTTATTTGACCAATCAATAGACATCTTCTGATGAATGGAAACCCAGGGGCAGGTATCAACTTATCGATATAGATAGACAATTATCAAAAATTATCGATTTATCGACACTTTGATCGATAAATTGGTCTATGCCTGCACCAGCAACACAACTATTTCTTAATTTTCAACAAGGGGTTTGAAAATGAAATGGAGTCTAATTTTAGTAAAACAAATATATATCATGCATGAATAACAAATTTTGGACTCAATGGAATCCATGAAACGTACATTGGTGACTTTTTTAGTAAAAATGACCCCCAAAACAAGACTTAGCCAGTTAGGAGAAATTTCAAACTTTTCACAAACTAACCCGAAACGATCATGGATACCTCGAGAAGCATAAAAACAGTCAAACAAACTTAAATTCACCATTCCATAGTTGATAGAAGTATCCAAACTCCATTCTGACACTCCAAACAACAAAAGACCACCCATGCTCCAAATTAAGCCTTAATTGAACTGAAAAACATAAATTTGCACAAACCCAAAAAAGAAAACTCCAACACATGAACTTAAGGTCCTTCTATACTTTTTTCATCATTCTCGAACTAACTTAACTATAAAATTTGATTTTGAACTCATATTAAAGAAAATTTAACATTAGTCAATGAGTACTCAGTTTGAGGTTCTTAAATAGGCAATTTAAGATAAATCTCAATTGATCCGCTAAGGAACCAGACTACCGATCCTAGCTAGTTATAAATTGCTTGGTATAATTCCCATTAGTGATTATTAGGGTCACTATAGTAGTGGATCGAGAGAGCCGATCCTAGTGTTGGTTTTTAAGTATTTGGAGGTTTAGTGGATTTCAATCATCCATCATATGGTTGTCACTGATTCAGTTGTTAGTTTAGGTTAACTTATCCATTTTGTGCTTGAATAATATTTTGATATTAGGTATAGACTGTATACATGCCTTGTGTAAGTTCATCAGAGTGGTGTGTTGTCTCTTCATTCAGATATTGGCCCACCTAGTCGGGTATTGCCATTTGTGGTAACTTAGGTGTGAGTTAGTTGGGTTAATATTAGCGTCTCTTTAGTTTTGGATAACTCTTGTTTTTTTATAATCCATCCTTCATGTCAAATTTTTCTTGATCTTTGTGTTCAGATTTGTGATGGATATAGGTTAGTATACGGGTCCCTCTACCTTAGCCCATCTTTTTTAGAACCCTTTCCATGAACCAATTATTCTGTTGCACCGTATATACCCTTCCTACTGCAGGTGGATTGTGTATTGGAGATTAAGGTGAGTGATGATGAACTCCCTTTGTGAGCCTATTGTTTAACTAGTGGAGACTCTCGTATGTTGTAATTTGACATGACTAGGGAAGCCTACACTTGAGATATGAAGGAGAATGTTATTTTAGCTACTCCATCCATGTGAGTATTTTGTTTAATGTGTATTGGGTTTATAAAAAATTCTCCCATCAATATTGAGTTATTTCAGTCTGTGTTGCAAGTTTACTTTTTCTTTTAGAAGTTTGGATTATCATTGTCTTATTGATGAGTTGATTGCTTTGGTGGTTATCTAACTAGTTGAGTTGGTATGTTTGCTCCTAATGGCTTAGTTTCTTCTATATTGGGTGAGTGGTTTAAGTTGCTTCATGAGTTGGGTTGATTTCTTGTGATAGTGTTAGCTATTATGTCATACCCTAGGTTCATAGTGTGTTCATTAGCTTCGAGGTCTTTCTATAGATTGAGGTTAAGTTCTGACAGTTGGTGACTATGTTATTCTCTTGTTGGACTTGTTTACACTGGTTATTATGAGCATTTGAGGATTTTATTTTGGATTATGTGATGGGTTTTGAGTTTGGGCTACTAGTGGTGAGTTGATTGATAATTATTAGTTTGGTTCTGAGTTGGGGTGATATGCTATTTAATTCTTAGTTTCAGACTTCCATTAGGCATTTATTCTTGTTTCTTCTTTGGTTGGCTCTGTGAGATTATATATGATATGTATGGAGTATTTTGAAAAGAGTTTGTTCAGTATCAATAATGGTTTTCTAATTTTTTTGGAGCCTATGGTTTTTCCATTTTGGTGATTTTGAGAAGTGGGTGATTTTGAGTTTCTTGCAGTTGAGGTCCCCTAGATGTGTTCCCTTACCCTGGGAAGCCTTTTGATTAGCCAAGCATGTCTTGTATGGTTGGTTTTATCCTATCTCGGAGTTCAATGCCTTTCTTTCCCCTCTTCTTTAGAGTTTCAGGGATGAAAGCCTTTTTAGTTGTGAATGTTGTAATTACCCTACCTATCATTCTATGTTTTTTTCATCTTCTTGTATAATTTATCTTCCTTATAACGGTACTAATTCATTTATGACCTATCAAGATTGGTGGTTTGGTTTATGGGATGTTTGTTTGGTTGTTATGTTTGTTTCCCTGTTTTAAAGCTTTAACTTTTGATGACTCTAGTCAACATTCCTTGAAAAGGATCTGGGAATTGAATTATGATAGTTACATAAGCTCAGCAATGTCAAGTTTGGGTAAGATTAAGTGTTTTTTTAGGTTTCGAATAGATGAACTCATTTTGGGTACTCGGTTGGAATTTATGTAATTTAGGCCGAGGGTTGAATTTAGTCAATATTTTGTTCAAAAAATCTCAGGTCGAGATTTTTTCTATACTAAATCCAAAATGTATTTTTGATGCAATTGGCATATTTGATTTGTTTTATCAGACTCTATTTGGTCTGGTGACCCCAGATCCCTCATCCTAAATATTGTAATTTTTCTAAAATCTGGTGTAGCTAAATTTTTTCAACATGATCGAGGTGTCAATAAGTGATTGTTCCAAATACTCTTTTCCTAAATTAGAGCGACTGTGCTCAAATAGCACTGGCTAGTCTAGCTGGTAGCTGGAGTGATCACGCTTAGTTGGCGATGTCGATGCTAATTGATTCCCTCCGACTTAATGTAATAGCGTTAGTTGAGCGCCATCGGTGCTGAGTTATTTTTCATCTTATCCGTCAGTCATGTCGGATCCAACCCATCTCATGATGTGATTGTATCATCCAAGCACTGACAATACTAATTTCCCCTATGCCTTTAGCACAATTGCTCCCTGGCATCATCGATGGCACTAATTATTTTCAGGCCTTTAGCATTAATGGCTCTAACAGCTGAGTTCCAATATAAAAGGCTGAAAACCCGATTTCGTTCATCTTTTCTCCTTCTTTTCTCTTTAGAACTTTGGTTTTCTCCATTATGAGACCTTGGGTCTTTATCTATGAGCTTAGGCAACATTGGGAAATAAATTTCTTCCATTATATTCACTTTTTGGTAACTTTCAACCTTTAATTTCTTCAAATTTCTCCCAAATTTCTAAAGCTAGTTCTTCACTTTAGTTCTTCAATTCAAGCTTATTCCTTGCACGGTTTGGCTTTAACTTTTAGATGTGAGTTCCCTATGATGTGCTGAACATTTTTATACCTTTTTTTTGGAGTTTTAGGTTCGTGGTCCTGTAGACCAGTTTTGACCTATATTTTGACCCCCGACTATTTTCATAGTTTTATGGGTATCATTTGACTCGTATTAACGTTTATTATTTTTCTAGTTTTGTGATTGTTCGAGCTCGTTTGTGCATTTGGAATTTTAGAGCAGTCTAGCATCTTCTACCTGTATTTGTGAGCTTGTCTTTGTAGGATAGGTCGTAAACTTTCTTATATGGTAAATAATAGAATTGATTAACATCCTTAGTTTGGAATTTTAGGTTTATACCCTTGACCCTATCTGCTTCTTTAGTCGATTCTATATTACATGTTGGTGTTGTATTTTGTAATAGATTACTCTATGGCCTTGAGTGTTCTACACTGACTCTGGAACATAAATAGCGGGATTATTGGGAATGTATGTGAGTTTTGGATATCGATTTGGCTTGTTATGATTCTTGTAGTGATACCTTGTGTAGGGTCAACAGGATATTCTAGCATAACTCATGTTTGTGTTACTTTTAGTACTTTAGGTTGATACCTTCTGGTAGTATGGAGTGCTAGCAGGTGAGCGTTACTACTTGTATTTATCTGTTTATTTACCCTTTGTTACCTTATCTAGCTTCTATTCTTATGTACTCCATTTTAGCTTTTTGTTATTTTTCTCTAGGATGAGTGTTGTTTTTGAGTTATTATTGATGTTGTTATTTGTTGCTACCAAAGGAGATCCTTGGAGTAACCGGTAAAGTTGTTTCCATGTGACCAGGAGGTCACGATTTTGAGCATTAGAAATAGCCTCTGGCATAAATGCAAGGTAAGATTGTGTACAATAGTCCCTTGTGATCGGGTCCTTCATCAGACCCCGCCCATAGCGAGAGCTTAGTGCAATGGGCTACCTTTTTTTATTTGTTTCTACCCTAGTACTTGATCTCTTAGTACTAGGTCGTTTGTTAGATCCTTTTGGTATCTGTTGAGGAGCATGATTTATTGTCAGTGGTATTCTTAATAGATGGGTTGACCATTGATATTGTGGGCATAGTCAGGCTACCCCCTAGACTGTTACATCGAACTCGTTCCTTGGTTATGTTTTGTGTGTTTCCGATTATTTTTTAGCCATACATCATTTTTGGATTTTTCTATTCTTTTGGTGTAGGAGGTTAGTTCTCTGATATTGTTGGGATAGATTAACGTTTCCCCGTTGTATTAGTTGCGATACTCAATCCCTTGTTTTTTTCGGTGTCCATAGAGTATCAATGGTGTTTCCCTAACTTTCCTTTTAGAGCGAGAGTTATATTCATGGATTATTGAGATTATTCTAGGCATTTGGGCCCATACCCATCAATCTTATAATTTGACCTTTGTTGCATTGTAAGGATTTGAGGTTCAGTTTTGGGTCTGTTGAGTGGTAACCATGATTTGTATTAGATATGTTCTTGTGTTATTCCATAGGTTGATACTTTAGTAGTTGTCATGACACAATTTCTCGAATCATGATGGCACCTACTATTCCACCAGTGGGAAAACCAACCCTGTAGCCCGAAGCAGAAGGCTACTACATTAATATCGAAAAGCACAAGAACAATAAGTAAAGTATAAACGAAAGGAAAAATACTCAGTGCAGTGAAATTACAATAAGTCAACAATTTCCTTAAACCAAGTATTAGTGTAACAAAACAAAACCTCTAAGAACCAAACATAAAACCAAGAGTCTATTAAAAATGTATCTCCGAAAGTACAAGGAGACCAATCCAAATTGGAAGAGACACAAGAATAGTTGGACGCCAAGCTCACCCTGAATCTCTGAAGTAAGTAGCCACAAGCACGAAAAGCAAACTATAATCAACATCGGCCGCTAGTACTCGGACCTACACCTAGAGAAATAAGTGTAATATGAGTAAAAGTCGTGAAGAAACCTGTACCCAGTAGGCTACAAAGACACACTAGGCATATAACAGTAATAAAAGTATCAAATAACGGAATACAATAAAATAGGGCCATAGAAGCAAATAGTACATCATGGAAGCTAGCTACTTAGATATAATTCAAGAACAAGTAGAACAGGTCATCGTTAGCTAATCACATAATAGGA
Organism: Withania somnifera; assembly: GCA_039654485.1. Taxonomy (NCBI): domain Eukaryota; kingdom Viridiplantae; phylum Streptophyta; class Magnoliopsida; order Solanales; family Solanaceae; genus Withania; species Withania somnifera. Next base: position 8,619 of record JBDJHY010408939.1, on the reverse strand, counting down.
TCTCAGGAAAGAATGAAGGATGAACCCGAGATCCTTGCGGAAATATATGTGAATAATAACAATAATAAATCAACATTCAAATAAAAGAGAAGGAGAGAACATAGATGGTAAACCGGTAACCTTAAAGTAAAGAAATGACAAAATAATCAAATGATACCTCACACAAATATCCCAAATAGCAAGACAATCTCGTATATACATAATAATGATAATTAAGCAGTAAATACAAAAAGTAAATTAACACTACCAATTCCCCCATTCGAATGGCAGTGTACATAGAAAAAAAGCTCACCCATAGGCCTCCCTACGAAAAGGGGCACACTAAAGAAAATAAGTGCAGAAAAGTAAATACACACCATGAAGTGATCACTCTTGTGTATATTCTTTCTCCGATACACGTAGGCCCAGTAGGCAGGATCCATGGAAGGCTAATCGTAATTTCTGTACATCCTTTGTCCATCCTATACCCCTCCTCAGATCATCGTAACCTAGAGTCAAGGTTCATGGAGGTACGCCTACTACATACAATCTCTAACGTTATCATAGTATCACATCCCAAGTCACAAAGCCTTAAGGGTCTCATAGTCTGGCATCGAATGCCTCATGAAAATAGTATTATCAAGCCTTACTCAGCAAGTCATGACGTCCAATGCCTCAATATAGTGGTATCACGAATATCCTTAATGAAATAAATATCATCAAAGTCTGCAAGCCAATAGGTGCGATAAGTGTTGAAAAGCTGTAATAACTACTGTATAACGAAAGTCTCAAGTCCCAGTAGCTGTACTCACTATCGAACATAGTCAGACTCAAGTTCCAGTATTAATTAGTTAAAGGATATTTCCCTGTGCTAGGGTGTGAAGCATGGACTAAAAAAGTAAAAATAGTAATACCGAGTGCTCGGTATACTACCGAGTCTAAAATGGTTAAAAGGTCCTTTAACTTAAATTATTATCAGAATATTCCAAGTTATCATATGTTATGTCATTTTCCATTACTGTCTATATTATTAGTATCTAGCTTCCATGACATCAAAATCAAGTTGTGATACAAGCCCCAGCTCTATTGCACTCTCAAAATGGAGCCTGTGGCTCAACCTCTCGTAGAATGGATGCACAACACATCAGTACATCTACATTTATAGCCAACTTATTCCCTACACAGGCGTAAGTGAGCTAAAACTAGTAGCACAATACAACAACCCAAACCTGAGGGCAAAATCCAAACCAACCCACACATCAGCGTTCTACTACACATCAGTACATCTACATTTATAGCCAACCTATTCCCTGCACAGGCATAAGTAAGCTAAAACTAGTAGCACAATACAACAGCCCAAACCTAAGGGCAAAATCCAAACCAACCCATACATCAGCGTTCTACTACGTCCATAGTGACGCTAAATCCATCACAAGACTAGTTCTAAGTCACGGGCATCGTATTTCACTAAGCGCAAATATAGGTCAAGAATAGAGGACAAAGCAAAAGAAGTTGTCCAATTACATGATAACAACCAATAAACTCAACCCACGGATGCTATTTAATACAATATCAAATCTAGATACCCAAATATAGCCCCACGAGTGAATCCATATGTCAACCCAACTGATAGCTAATGGTCCCCAACTACTCTAAAACTTATGAATTAATAATCCAGGGATCAATAAGAGTCTAACGATATAATTTATACTAAGTTTTGGACTGGACCTAACATCGGGCCTAAAATGAGCCTGTAGTCCCTGCTTTTTGGAATCAAAAACAACTTTTCTATGAGGTTCCTAGCATTCCCAGGAACCTGTGCTCCAAAAATAAGCACATTACGAGTGTCGTAAAGGCTTTAAAATAACTCGGTACAGATTTGATTAGAAAAGGGAAAAGATTCATGCTTTATGAACAAAATGAAGAAATTCAATGAAGGAATAATAACAACGGGGTATAATAATTCAAGGAGAGAGAATTAGTTTATTAAACTCGGGTATGGTCAGAAATATTAAGTTTCTCTTAGTTTGGTCATCAATGAAGAAACCCCAAATTTTATGAAACTAATAAGGAAGAAAACTTACCAAGAGTGGGGAAAGATGAGGAAACCTTAGAGATTTTTCTTATAGCAATTGATGAATTTTCCACAAAGCATCACAACAGAAATTGACAGAATTGACGAAAATAAACTTTGTGAACAGAATGAACTGAAGAGTGTGTAGTTATTTATAGTTTTAACAATTTTTGCAGGGGATGAATCGGGGTCGCCGAGGCCAGGTTGCTAGGGTGAACAAAGTGTCCCCAATACTTCCATCACTGGCGAGAACCTTAATCCACTAGGGCAATTATCACAAGGGAGAAAAAGATCGTTGGGGGAAAGGTCGTAGGGGCGACACCCAGGCTGCTGTGGTGACCTTGCAGGTGCGATCGAACCCCTTGCTGGGGTGGTCTGTGCCTCAATTTCACAACAATAGCTAATCATGAATTCCGAGGGTCTAGAATTAGCATTTTGAGTCCAATTTCATTATGTAAACATCATGGAAACACTTCCCAAATCTAATGGAATCATTAAAATGACCAATCAAAGTCGTTTGAGAAAAATGAACAAAGACATGCCGAATTCGAACTAATCCATAAGGTACTCAAAATGACATTAGGTACACCAAGAAACATACCAACACTCTTACTAGTCTTAAATTACCATTCTGGAGCTAATAAAAATGTTGGAATTCTATCACAACACTCCGAGCATCAAAAGACCACCCGAGCTCCAAATTAAGCCTTAAATGAACTAAAAAACCAGAATTTAACATAAATCAAAATTAAAACCCTAAAATACGAACTTATGGTCCATCTAGACTTTTTCGGACATTCTGGAGCTAACGAAACTTTTAGAATTAAATTTTGATCTTGTCTTAAAAAAAGTTGGCTAAAATCAACAAGTACTTAGTTTTAGGCTTTAAAATAGGCAAAGTGTTAAATCACCACCAAGATGCCAGGGAAACCCGAATATGGATCCCAACAAGTCATAGATGGCCCAGGGAAGCTACTGGAAAACTCTAGAATACAAAACTCGCATAATTCTCATTAATGACCATGAGGGTCATTATAATTACACAGTTAGTGAACCCTCTCAAGACTTTGTATTGTGTATGCATGAGTGAATACAACTATATAAAAGTTCCACAAATACAACTATCTTGGGAATAAAAAAGAGGTAAAAGATATACGAAAAAGATACAGGTAACTTTGAACACTGGGAGCTCATCATATACCTCTGACATAAACTAGCTAGCACGATCGGTCACGAGCAGTAAATAAATATAAGAGCAGTAAATTACAGGAATAAAAAGAAAATAGGTCACGAAAGCAAATAATCCAGCATAGCTATCTAGTTAGATCAGAGAAAAAAAGCAGATCGTGTATAAATACAACTATATAAGACCATATAGAAGGATTATAGGTAGAAGAAAAGGACGTATCTCGGATCCTCCATGATCTTAAGCATAATTATATGCCTTATCTCCATTAAAGTCCCATTTTTAACTTGCTTTCGAGAATAATTACGTGCTTTTTGAGTGTCTTATTAATAGATATATGTGTAGAATTACTAACCTATATGATTAGCCTATTTATGGTGTATTTGGGGCTTAAGGAATGTAGACCGAGTGGAAGTGAATGCCGAAATGAGAAGGAATATATTGCAGAAAAAATATGCCTATCACGATGTGATGGCTAGCCCATGATCATTGGGATCATGTCGTGATCCCTTGTTTATCTTTGCTGGAAATGTTGTTAACCTACAGGTTAAGTTAGGGGAAAAGAGTCATTTTCTTGGGCGAATATTTAACCCTTAAGGAGGTGTTTTTGGGGTGTGTGTGCAATACTTGGGAGAGAAAACAAAAATTGAAGAAGATACTCAACAACCTAGGGTTACTTTCTATTGCTTAATCTTTGTATTTTTATGTTAAAGATGATATTTTGTGGATTGAGTATGATTATTAGTGGCTAAATACCCTTGTTCTAGGGATATAGCTAACACACGATTTGTGATATTGGTTTGACATAAACAATGGATTATTTCTCATATTAATTGTTCTCATGTTAATTGTTCTTACACTGTTGTATTAATATATTCTAAATGATTGGCCACCATTAGAATACACCTCTAACTCTGAAAGTGCACTAATCTTGGAACTTAACGAGTGGAACATGGGTGTAAGGAGTGAGATCATATTTATTGATACTAAAATTAGAAACATGGGTGTAAGGAGTGAGTTCATATTTATTGATACTAAAATTAGAATAGTTAATATGATAATAAAACAAGATTTTGTACTTAGTTGACTCACTTGATCAAATAGGGAAGACATCAATAATGCATTTATATTAAATCATCATAACACAAGTCAATCGAAGTAGTTTTAGGAATTATATAAATAGTGATTAGAGGCCTATACATCCCTAATACATAACTTCTACCCCGGAATTAACAATTAGAGAAATAAGTGATGTTTATGGAACACAGAGATAATGTGTAAATGTGTGTAATGCCATATACCCTGGAGTGTTTGTCCATATTGACAACACTTGCTATTTCTTCCCAAGTCTCATTTAATTTTCCTTAGTTAAAGTTTAGAATAGTATAAAATCAAACCTCTTCTATTGAGATATACAATTGCATATATATTGAATTGCCTATAAGAGCCATTTAGGATACTAATTCATAAAACCAATTCCCTGAGGGTTCAATATCAAGTTATAAAGACCCACTATATTACTTATAAGACCATTTACACTTGCATGTGTGCTTGGAAGCCAAAAAGTTCTTGGCACCGTTGTTGGGGACTTGGAAATTAGCAAATTTTTTTATTCTTGTAAAATGTCTTGAATTGTGCAATTGTTAATGACTTGATCCTAGTAGGTTTTATTTTTTCAGGCATGATTATTACTAATCTGGTGCGGAACAGAGACTTAGTGGAACCATTTCAGGAATCAGAATGTTTCTTACATAAATAATAAAGGAACAAGGCATTATCTTAGCCAAATCCAATAGATCAGCCAAAAGTTGTAGTGCATGCTGAAATGGTAGCTACAAGGACAGTCAGTGTAGTGGCTATTCTAAGGGCCACAAATGCTACCTCTGCTATACAAAATCTAGCACTGGGATGTATATTTGAGCTGAAGCAGAATATGGTGCAAATTTTGCACACTAGAGGGAAGTTCACTGGTCTCAAACAAGAGGATACGCAACAACACATTCAGAACTTCCTTGACATCAGGGGCACTTATATCCTAGAGGGAGTTTCACCAAATTATGTGAAAATCACTCTATTTTCATTCTCCTTGCTTGGTGATGCAAAGAGGTGACTAGCTGCAGAGCCACCAAACTCTATTTCTACATGGGAGGACTTAGAAAGGAAGTTCCTAATTCATTTTTTTCCATATGTGAAGACTAAAAGGTTGAGGATGAACTCCTGAGCTTTAGACAAAATCCTAGTGAAAATCTCTACCAAGTTTGGGAAGGTTTAAAACATTGCTCAAAAGTTGTTCTTACCATCAACAGTCCAATTTAAGTGTTATTACATACCTTTAGAGAGGCACTGGAACCAAACTCCATAATATTACTAGATTCAGCAGTAGGGAGATAGGTCTTGGAGAGAACCTATGATGAGATATACACTTTATTGAATAGGATTGCCACAGGTAATACAGATTAGGATAGAGATGTATCAAGAACCAGTGGTAAGAAAAATACCGCAAGGGTTATGGAATTAGAGCCGGTTACAACATTATCAGCACAAATTCATCCCTTTAAAACATGTTTGCACAAGCTTTCAAGCAGCAACAATAATAGGTTGCAGTGAGTACAGTACAATATTAGGTTGTGAATTGGTGTGAGATGTGTGGGGTAGGTGATCATACATATATTATGCGAGGCCAATACCGATTCTATTAACTTTGTGGGAAATGCATAGAGAGGTGCAGGAAAAAAATATTGCGGTAATAATTACAACACAAACTTGAAAAACCAACAAAACTTCTCTTGGAGTGGAAATCAAAATCAACCACATCAACAGGGTCCAAGTCAGTACAGAAACCAACTGTCAAATGAGCAGTGGGGACCCAAGTTCACTAAGCAAAATTATGGCAATTCACAGAATGTGCAGCCCAATAACAATACAGAAGAGATGCTTAAAAGGTTTCCAGAAGGACAAGCACGTGATAGTGAGAGGCTAGCTAGGCTAGAAACAGACCTTAAAAATCAATAAATGACTACACAACAACTTGAGAAGCAAATGAGGCTGATGTCTGTGTCACAAAATACCAGGCGCCAAGGGGTTCTTTGAAGCAACATAGACCAAAACCCAAGATAAGTAAATGCAGTTATAATAAGAAGCAGGTTGCAGTGATATGAGTTAGTGGCTCAGAAGTTAGGTCAATTAACCAAAGAATCAGAAAGAAATAATTATAATGTAGATAGTGGCAAGGAGAAAGACACTAAGTTTGGGGAAGCAACATCCTTTGTGAGACCTCCACCACCATTTCCTCAGCAATTGAAAAAACAAAAAGAAGAAGAGAGATTTCAGAAGTTTAAAGGATTATTGGGTCAGGTTCATATTAACTTGCTTTTGATTGATGTCTTGTAGGGAATTTCCAAGTATGCCAAGTATGTGAAGGACATTGTGGATAACAAAGATCATTTCACTGAGCATACCACAGTATCTCTTACTCAAGAGTGTACCTCCAACAATCAAAATAGATTACCCATGAAGCAAAAAGATTTGGATAGTTTCACTATTTTGATTACTATTGGCTTGGATCTCAATGTTTGCAGGTTATGTGATTTTGGTCCAAGTATAAATCTCATGCCAACTTGCTATTTCAAGAAAATGGGTTTGGATAATCCAAGACCCACCACAATTATTTTATAGTTGGTTGATTGCTCGTTAGTCATACCTCTTGGTATAGTGGAGGACGTGCTTGTGCAGGTGGGATCATTGATCTTTCCTGTGGACTTCATTATTTTATATTTTGAGCAAGATCCAGAAGTCCCATTTATTTTAGGGAGTCTATTTCTGGCCATTGTCATGCATTGATTGATATGGTTGTAGGATGGGTAACTATGAGGGAACATGATAAAGTAGAAGTTTTTGATGTTTACAAGGCCTTAAAGTTACCTAAAATATATAAGGAATTGTTTATAATCACAGAATTTGACGTAGATAATGAAGTGTCATTATCGGTTGTTAGTGATCTGCTAGCAAGAGCAATTATGGGTCAAGAAGCTGAAGGAGATTTTAAAGCTTACAAAGATCTTGGTAGCATTTATGCAAAGGAAAGAGAGTCTTAGCCACTAAATGGGCCGCTTAGGTCTCCTCCAAAATCATCTATTGAAGAATCTCAACAGTTGGACTTAACAGTCTTGCCCAACCATTTGAAGTGTGCTTTCTTGGGCAAAAATAAGACTCTACTAGTTATACTAGCTACCGTATTGTCCGAGGCACAAGTTACTAAAGCTTTGGAAGTACTAAAGAAAAGGAAGCAGGCTATTAGATTGCAAATATCTTATATTTAAGGCATCACCACAAAATTTTGATGGAAGATAACTATAAACCAAGAGTACATCAACAATGGAGACTGAATCCACCAATGAAAGAGGTGGTGCGAATAGAAGTGATAAAATAGCTATATGTAGGAATTATATTACCTATATTTGACAACAAATGAGTGAGCCCAATGCAGTGTGTCCCTAAAAAGGAAGGCATGAACGTGGTATGGATTCGTACAGTCACTAGATGAAGAATTGGTATGGATTATCGTAAACTCAATAAGGCAACTCACAAGGATCACTATCCCATTTCTTTCATGGATTAGATTCTAGATAAACTTGTGGGTCAATATTATTTTTGTTTTTTGGACGGATACTCAGGTTACAATCAGATAGCCATAACTCCTAAAGATCAGGAGAAGACCATATTCATATGCTCGTTTAGTACTTATTATTTTTGGAGCATGTTGTTAGGGTCATGTAATGCATTTGCTACCTTTCAATAATGCATGATAGCCATATTTAGTGATATGATGGATGATTTTATTGAAGTTTTTATGGATGGTTTCAGTTTATGGGGATTCTTTTGAAGTGTGTTTACAGAATTTGGATAGGGTCTTAACAAGGTGTGAAGAAACACACTTGGTACTAAATTGGGAGAAATATCACTTCTTGGTGAAAGAATGCATTGTCCTTGGTCATAAAGTTTCCAAGGTTTGTTTAGAAGTTAAAAAATCCAAGACTAATGGGATTGCGGAGTTACCACACCCTATCACATTAAAAGTGGTGTGGAGTTTTCTAGGGTACGTAGGGTTTTATAGGAGACTCATCCATGACTTCTCAAAGATCTCTCATCCATTATGTAGATTGCTAAAAAATGAGGTGAAATTTAAATTCTCCGCTGAGTGTTTGAAATCCTTTACCATATGAAGAAGATATTGACTGAAGCACCTATACTTGTTTCTCCCGATCGAGAGTTGCCTTTTGAATTAATGTGCGATGCAAGTGATACTGTTGTGGGAGAAGTGATGGGACAGAGGAAGGACAAGATATTCGACTTTATTCATTATGCTAGAAAGGCTCCTGAT
>JBDJHY010408832.1:0-18057 GCA_039654485.1 Withania somnifera | reverse complement strand
TTGTTTTCTTCAGTGTACCCCTGGTAGTATGGGATGCCTATGGGTCAGCGTGTTTTATATGTACGTTGCGCTTCTTATGGGGGACTTGTCAGCGTTTATGTGCTTTACTTTATTATTCGTATTATGACTGCTTAGCTATTATTATTGTCTACTTGTTGCTTCGTGTATGTGTGAATTATTGCTTGTTACTTCTATTAATTCCATTATCCTTTCACTTGAGGTTAACGGTACTTCTATTAATTCCATTATCCTTTCACTTGAGGTTAACGGTATACCGACCACATTCGATCTTTATCTTCCTTGATTCCTACTTCTTTAATCTATTTTCATATATGTTGTTAGAGGGATACCGGATATATTCTGATCTAGTACCGGTGGTCGTGTTATGTGATTAGCTAGCAGTATTTGTCTATGTTGCTTTAATTTATATTGAGCTGCTAGTTTCCTGATTTGCCCTATATTTTTCCATGACTACTTTCTTTGTTATTCTGCTATTTATTGCAGTTACTTTTGTTGTGTGCTCAGTGGGCCTCGAAGCCTACTAAGTACAAGTTGCTTTGGCGTCTTGTAGTCATACTACACTTGCACTTGTGCAGATCTGAGTACAGGTCCTTGTTCGAGATTCAGATCGCTGATCGTTCGTTTATCCTCAGATCAGAGTTCCAGGGTAAGCTTGGCGTGTAGCTTGATCCTGTTTCTCTTTAGCCTTACATTTTGATTATCTCCATTGTACTTTTGGAGACCTTTGGATATCGTATATTTTCCATCCTTGTTGTTTTATATTAGTGGTTCATTTTACATTGACATCAGGTCTTGGGTGTATTCTGCAATTCTTTATTATCTTTACTATTTCTTTTCATATTCTTCCACATTAATTGTAGTAGTCCTCTGCTTCTGCTACGGACTACGAGGTTTGGTTTTCCTACTGGTGGTACAGTAGGTACCATCATGATCCGAGATATCGGGTCGTGACATTATTATCCATGAACCTAGTCTTGTATGTCTCGATGTTATGGAAATACATCCTCAATGATTCGCATATGATCTGGTGCAATTCAGTATATTTAGATATCAATTTAAATTTTGAGGAGGATCTAATGTCTATTTTTGATAGGGGGTTTGAAAGTGGAGAACTAAAGAGATACCTTCTATAATGGTTTAGTGGAGACATCACCTAGTTGAGCAGGCTACTTGAGAGATTGACTCTAACATGCATAGTTGTAATGATCCTAGGTCATTTTTCTTATTTTTGTGGATTTTAACCGTTCTCCATTACCGTAGTTGCATTTATGCTAAACTAAGTTTGAATTTATAGTTGGTTCAAGAATGGACCAAGTTTTAAGTAATATTTTGGAAATTTTTAGTTTAAATCTTTTAAGTGTGAAATATTAAAAATCTAGGGGTCATTTAGAGTTCGAGACCTCAAAACAAAAATCTATCACTTCCAACAGCTCTAGAATGTCAACCTTGGTCTAGTAGCACCTTTGTACTTAGTTCTATCCATTTCATTGTGTTGATAGGATAAAGTTGAGTATTAAGGGAAATAGTTAACTTGGATAAACATTCGGACTTAGAGTGCCCTTATTAAAATCTGATGATTCTGTTGGATTCAGGAAGTGGTGTTTTTGTCCCAAGAGCAATTTGGTCATTATGAGTTAAAGTTAGTTTTTATGCCTTATATGAGTATCGGGTCTTGGAGAGATCGTACGTGTGATTTTATGGTTTTGTTGAGTCCAAAACATTGAAATTATTATGGTTTCATATATGGTTTGCTTACACAAGATTCTAAACAAGTCCCATGGGTTGATTAAGAGGTTTTAGCTAAGTGTTATTTTGCTGATGTGTTGTTACTGAATAGGGTGGTTCTTCGCGTTTGTGACCTCCACACTGTGTTTGCAAAGAGTAGTGATGATAATCCATCAGGATTGATATCATGGGGTCCGCACTTGCGATACTTTATATTTTTGTACTTCGGATCGTAGAGGGGTATTGTATTTCCAAAAAGTCATAGAGCTAGGTCTTGTCATGATCATGCCCAAGTACCGCGAACACGGTGAAGAGTGCACTTGGGCAGTCAGATTTAAATCCCATAACTATTTCATTTTATTTCACAAGTCTATTATTTATCACTTATTTTGGCAACAAAAAGGATATTTTTGAATATATTGCTTGGTCACATTCTTAAACCTTTTCCATTGATTATTCATCAACCTTAACATGCTGTTTATATAGAGATTGAAGGTTTTGAACTCAAAAATGCGAATTTATAGTGAACTTGAAAATGGATGATTTATGATTTTTAGCCACATAATGGAATGGATTTTTTATAGAAATTGATAATTAGATTCTCAGTAATGTCTCGCATGGTCATTTACTTGCCTTTATCATTTTTATGTGTTTAGTGCCTTCTATTAGCCACCCCAAGTAATTTATGACTTTTTGGGATTAGTAGATTGGTTCCCTGACAACTTTGTTGCTTATTATCTTAGTTTCCCTGTTTTGAAGGCTTAACCTTAAAATAGTGAAACTTGAGAGTGAAATCTTAGTAAAATAGATCAAAATTAGATTTTAAAAGTTCTGTTAGCCTCAAAACTCCAACTTTGGTATTATTAGACCTTTCGTTCAAGTCTTGGGCTTTCTGTTCAAGTTTGAGGTATTTTTAGGAAATTTAGTTCAACAGGAGTTCTGTTTTGAGCCTAGGATGGCTTTTGGTTATTGGAGTGCCGACCGAAACTTTAACACTTCCATCTACTTCATAAAGTTTATTTGGACTATTAGGGTTATTGGTATGCTTCCCTAGGTGTCCGAACTCACTTTGAGGGCATGTGTGAGATGTTGAGTTTTGGCCTCTTTTGGTTAGGCTTGGAATAAGGGTCGTTTTTGTCCAAATGACCTCCTTTTGTCATTTCATTGATTTTTTCAGTCCGAAATATATTTTTCATGCAAGTTGCATATTTTACTTATTGTTGTTGGACTCTATTTCAATTCAAAGACCTCGTTTGGAATTTAAGTTGTTGCAAAAAATATGTATAAACAGGTTTTAGGGCGATTGCTAATAGGGTCGATCGTGGCAAAGCTGAGTTTCCTAATTTTGTGATGTCTGTACTCTAGGAGTACGGTCACGCTACGTTCCCCATTTCTTGTCCTCTATGAGTTTCCTAATTTTGTGTTGTCTGTACTCTAGGAGTACGGTCACGCTACATTCCCCATTTCTTGTCCTTTAGTGAGATCCCGCCAATCCTATTTTTGTTATTTTGGTGTTGATGGAACTGTATGGGAACGACTATGCTAAGTCGCGTCTAGTTCTATATAAACCAGTTTCCTCAAATATTTAGATGAATTTCATACATTTCTCCTCTCTTATACTCTTTATGATCACTTAATTCTTTCCCCAAGACTTTATAATTGTTTGTAGAGTGTATTTTAAGAGAGTTTTCTCCTCTCCTTCTATCTTAATTCATGGTGCATAGAGCTCCCATGGTGGTTTAAATTTTTCCTTGCCTAATTGAGGTTTAATTTGTGATGGTAAATGAGCTTTAGTTGGCTATAATTTGTGAGAATCCTATCTTATGCATTCTTCCACATTTCGGGTTAGTTTTTAAACCTTAATTTCTCGAGTTAATTTCTTTAAATTTATGTTCGTGGAGTACAAAATTTTCTTTGCTATTTGGAGACCTATTTGGTGTTCGGTTATGATCAAATTTGAACCTCGAGTTCCTTGAGATGAGGCCTACCTCCTGGTATTTTTAGTTTTATTTTTCGGGTTGCGGGGCCCAAGCTCCCCTTTTTAGGCATGATTTTTAACTTGAATTGAATTTGGAAATACGGGTATCATTCCTCACATTATGATCCCCATAGTACTATTTTGATAATTTTGAGTTATTTGGGGCATTCAAAAAGCTTCGGGCTATCTTGGAATGCTTTACGACCTTCATCGTCATCTAGGTAGGCCAGGATTACTCTGACTTCCAGACTTAGGCTTATATTATGTATTTATTGTGATAGGCCAGCCATCGGGTTGGGTTTCTTGGGTGGTTTTCCTCCCCTCAGTATTCTCTATTTTTATAAGTTGTCTACTTTGTTGCAACCCTGCTTAGGGATATAGGAGTTCAGGTCTATCATAGTCCTATTTTCCTTCTATGGGAAGTCTCTTGACCTCTAGAGGTGGGGTTATGGTATCGTGAGGACCTGGAGTGTAGGTTGTTCTTAGATGGTGGCTTCTAGCCAGTCTTAATTGTGTTGTAGACTTATCTACTCTGGTGCTATATTACATTCCTGTATTTGTACTTGAGTGGTGATTTGTGGGTACGAATGCGGATCCGGTACTAGGTTTCCATATAGATACTTAATTAACTAAAAATAGAGGAATTGTACCGGCTTAAAATCAAAAGAGTTTTCCTATATCTACATATACACTAATTTCGAGACCCAATGTGGTACGAAGCTATTTTTATGTATAAACAAGATAGTTTTTTATTGCCATGGGCTACTGTCCTAGCTATTTAAGGGTCGCGGTCCTGATGTGAATTATATTAGGGTTATGGTCCCGGTGTTGATTGTGAAGCATGAACCAACACTTGATTATAAGGCATGAGTCTCTAACATGAGCTGACACTTGGCTATTGAGGCGTTGTCTGGGGCGTGGGTCCCAATGTATAGCATTCAAAGGCACGCTTCAATATTTAATTTTCATACCCCATGATCTACTTTTCTCACCCCCTTTGCACTCATCCTATCACGTTGTTTTACTATCTGAGCTTATGGTGTAACTCATGATGAGTTCCTTAATTTTTTCTTTGTCCCTATCGGTGGGGTAAGGAATCAGGTAGGTTTTTCTTTTTTTTTTTTTTGTTTGTACAAGTGGTCTGATCTGGGGGGGGGGGAGGGGTTGTTGGGTTATCTATTCTCTTTCATTCACCGTTCTGTATTCGTTATTCCATACCTTTTCACTACTTATGCTCAATTGAAGACCAGGTATGCTTTCTGTATTTGGTTTTCTCTAGGCCTTATGGTAATTGATAATTTTGTGGGTCCAAAGTACATAGACCTACTTTCTTAGATCATGTATCTTTCCTCCATTGTTACTACATGTATACCGTACATGTTGTTGACCTTAGTTGTGTAGTTAGATTTTATTCCTTTATACTTACTCGTATGACCTTTTTTACTTGCTTCGCATTACCTTACCTATGCTTTATTTACGCCTGATAGGCCTATGATATGTACTAGGTACTTGTGTTTTTGGTACTCATACTGCACTTCTTCATTATTTTCATCGGGTAGGTACTAGTGTGGGTCATTGGAGACAATATGATCGTGTGGACTAGGTTGCTTTTACTCAAAGACTTACAGTGAGTGGCATACAGGATGATTGTGTATTCCTTTTGGTGTTGTTTCTTTTATTTTGTTCCTAGCAGGCTTTTTCCTAGTTTGTATTATAGGATCTTGCATATAATTTATATTATCTTTTGGACACTCTGTTTTATAGCTCCATATGCCATTGACACCAGGTTTTTGGCTGGGTTATGTATATATGTATGTTCTATTATTGATCCCATTGACTATTTTTACTTATTGTGGTTGGTGAGAGGTTGTATAGCTCATTACTTATCACTTTGGGGTGTATGGATAGGCTTTCCTATAGATGGGTTGTAGGCTTCATAATGACCTGAGTTTTGGGTTATGACAGAACGGTGATAAAGCTTAGGTTCACCGATCTCTTTGGCATTGGAGCAAGTACCTAGTACAATCCTGCAAATTGAAATGTAGACTTCTGTATCTAATATTTAGGAGGCCATAGGGTACCTCATGGAAAATTTCAGATCTTGATTCTCATCGTGCATTAACATTTATATCATTTATGGAGAGACTCATTTTAGCTTCACTCTTTCGTAGATGGTACGTAGTCGAGCCTCATTTGTGGAGAGAGACTCTTCCCTACAAGATTAAGAGGCCCCACCCTGGGTTCAGAAGGGGATAGTATGGGACACTTGGCCGATTGATACTCTCCAAGCTTCTACTCAGCCTCCTACAGGTGTAGTAGATCCGTACAACCGCAGACTGTTGCTACACCTCCATCATAGTTTGCACAGCCACCACCTTCTAAGATTAAAGACTGTTGTGGAAGATGCTATAGATGTTAGGTAGGATACCAAAAAAGATACTGCTGAGTTAGCCCAGGGAGGAGCACAAAATCTACCTCCTACACCAGTATCAACTGCTTTAGCAGCACTTCCTATTCAGCGTATGGAATTGGTTTTGATTACTCCCGCATCACCTCAAAACCAGCACCGACTATTCTAGCCTTTGGAGTGGGGAAGATGTTGGACCACTTCCTCTAGTAACACCATATATTTTTCAGGGGTTGTAGGTTAGGATCCCCATGAATTTATTATAGATTATGAGGAGATGATAAGAACGTTGGATCTATTAGAAACACATGGGGTTGATTTCACTACCTATCTACTTAAGTGACACGCTAATAAGTGGTGGAGAGTGGACAAAGATCGTAGGCCACCTAGCTCACCCTCATTGATATGGAGTCAGTTTAGAGAGGCCTTTATGGTCAAGTACATGCCAAGGAGTGCATAATACTTATTACGATCTCAGTTTGCAGACTTGTAACAGAGTTTCATAACTGTCACTGAGTATCACGCTTGATATATTTAGTTGTCCAGACATGCTGGGGAGTTACTACTTACTGAGGATGAGAGAATACGCTGCTTTGCATATGGATTCCTACTTGACCTCCACATATATTTGGAGTGGTTTTTAGTGTTAAAGAAACCTTTTCTTGATGTTGTTGATTATGCTCGTAGGATGGAGCACATGGATTGCTGGACCCAAGGGGGAAGTGATAAGAGACAGTGCCACTCGGGTGGGTTTTTGGATTCCTAATTAATCCATAGGGATTACAATGGTGGTAGGGGCCTCCAACAGGGTTATCACTAGGATCTATCCATCCAATAGTACCATGCTACACTTCGTGCTTCAGATATAGGGTAGAGTAATTTCTCACCTGGGGCCCAGTTTTAGTTTCTCCAGGTCAGACAAAGGGTTCCTAGCCGATCCAGATATAGAGATGCTTTTTATGAGAGTAGTGAGGTTGGGCACTATGCTATATATTTTCCTAGAGCTACCAAAGACCAACATATTGAGGATTTCTTTGATTGTGTTGATAGGGGACACTTTTCTAGAGATTTCCTTTGGCACAGTGCCACTCAGATAGAAATTTTTCTTTTTAGCCATTAAAATCGGTGCCATTAGCTAGAATGGACATCCAGTAGCTCGCAAAGCTAAGGGGATTCCAAAGAGAGGGGTAGAGGAGGTGAGCAGCAGGGCGAGGCCCTCCATCAACTGTATTTAATTTCAGATAGTGCAGAGGCCAAAGTTTAAGATGCCTTTATGATCAGTACGTTATTTACTTATGGGAATTCATCTTTAACTTTATTTGATCCTGCCTACTTTGTCATATGCTTCTATGTATTTTGATACTTGATCAGGTATACCTAGTGAGCCATTATATGTACCATTGAGTATAGCTACCCTCATAACCCTAGTGGTGTATTGAGTATATAGGTCTTGTGTATGACTATCCATGGTTGTGACAGCGAGCGGACATGATTGAACTAGATATGTTAGACTTTGATGTGATTTGGGCATGGACTGATTATCCCCTCATCCTATGGTACTGGATTGTTTTACCAAGATCAAGACCTTATTTGTACCTACTGTGCCTTCGGTAACCTAGCCACTTTCTTGTTCAAGTTATATCTTTCCTTGAGTCCCCTAGGCTTATTATTGGGGTTTTCTAGATTATTTGGATCATGTTAAAGAAGTTAGTGCTAATTATCCCTCCCTTGAGTCTGTGTCGGTTGTTTGTGAGTTTTTGGATATGGTTCCTACTAATTCACCTGGCCTCCCACTCGAGCAAGACATAAACTTTGATATATAGGTTGATCCAGGCTCCAGGCCCATTTCTAATTATCCATACAATATCACCCCAATAAAGCTTCTTGGGTTGCGTATTCAGCTGTAGGATCTTATTGGTAAAGGATTCATCCATCCTAATGTATCATCTTGGGGTGCCCTAGCTTTTTTGTAAAGAACAAGGATGGTAGCATGCGAGTGTGTATTGATTATAGGCAGTTGAAAAAGGTTACTATTAAGAACAAAATCCCCTGCTATGCATTGATGATTTGTTTGACTTGATACAGGGTGTTTTCATGTTCTCTAAGATTGATTTGAGGTCTGGTTATCATCTGTTGAGGATTTGTTTGGAAGATGTCCGAAAGACAATGTTTCGAATATGATATGGGCATTATAAGTATCTGGTCATGTTATTTGGGCTGACTAATGCCATTGCAGCCTTCATGGATATGATGACTCTCTTTTTCAAGCCCCATTTTGAGTCTTTTTGATCATTTTCATATATTATATGTTGGTATACTCTTAGAGTTGAGACAAACATGAGGAGCACCTGAGGATAGTGCTCTAGACTTTGAGGAATGAGTTGTTTTATGCCAAGTTCTCGAATTTTGAGTTTTAGTCGGAGCCTATGGCATTCTTAGGTCATATGGTGTCTGGTCCTGGTATTATTGCTAACCCGAATAAGGTAGTCGCAGTTTGTGATTGCCCTCAACCTACTACTCCTACGGAGGTCCATAATGTCCTTAGTTTAGTAAGGTACTATCACTGGTATGTTTAGGGTTTCTCTTACATTGCAACTACTTCAATAGATTGATGCAGAAGGATGTTCCCTTCTAGTGGTCAGCAGAGTGTGAGCCTAGTTTTTTGAGACTTAAGGATTTGTTGTCTACCACCCCAGTACTTTTCTTACTAATTGAGGGTCATCCCTATATGATTTATTATGATGATTTTGGTATGGGTTTGGGTTGTTTTCTGATGCTGCAGGTTCATATTATTGCTTATTTTTTGAGGCAGCAGAAGGACCGTGAGCGCAACTACTTTTCGCGCTTAAGTTCTAGAGGCACTACTTATATGACATCCATTGTGAGATATTTATTGATCACCGAGTTTGTACTACATTTTGAGTCAGAAAGAGATTAACTTGAGGCAGTGAGATGGTTTGAGCTCCTGAAAGACTATGACTTGAGTATTTTGTATCATCCTGGCAGGGCTAATGTGGTTGCAGATGCCTTGAGCCAGAAGGTGGTCAGTATGGGTAACCTAGCTTATATATCAGTTCTTGAGAGAGCAATGGCTCAGGACATCCATTCCTTGGCCAATAGGTTGGTTAGATTGGACATTTTGGATCAAGAGTGGGTCGTGGGACATGTTGAGGCTAGGTCTGTATTATTTGATTAAATTCGATAGTGCTAGTATGAGGATGCCCATTTGGCTCTGTTCTGAGAGAACTTTGAGGAGTAATTTTAGTTAGGCTATAACAAACTCTGACGGTGTATTATGGGTCCACAGTTATCTTTATGTTCCTCGAGTTGATGGTTTGATATAGACTCTATTGCGCGAAACCCATTATTCTAGATATTCTATCTATTTTGGTACCACAAAGATGTATCGTGACTTGGGTTAGTATTACTAGTCGTGGGCCATGAGGAAAGATATTGTAGATTTTATGTCTCGGTGATTGAACTATCAGCATGTGGAGTTTTAGCACTAGAGACCTGGTGGTGAGATACAGAGACTCCTTATTACTGAGTGGAAGTGGGAGTGGATTATTATAGACTTTGTATCGGGACTTCCTTGCTCTTTTAGAGGTCATGATTGCATTTAGGTCATCGTGAATTGATTGACCAAGTCATCTTATCTCCTACCAATAAGTTCATCTTGGGTGGTAAGAGATTAGACGCGTTGTATATTCATGAGGTGGTTAGAATCCATGGGGTACCATCTTATATCATACCTATTAGGGTCACTCAATTTATAGCTTGGTTTTGGATGACAGTTCAGAGGGAGATGGGTACAAATGTTTTCATATTTACATCTTTCAATCCTTAGATCAACAGGATGTTTGAGAGGACTATCCAGGTACTTCAAGACATATTGAGAGCATATGTCTTTGATTTTGGAGGTAGCTAGGACAAATACTTTGCTTTGGAAGACCTTTTACGTAATAATAGTTGTCACTACAGCATTCAGATGCCTCCATTTGTGGCCTTGCATTGTAGGCATTGAAAATCGCCTATTAGTTGGTTTTGTGGTAGGTACACTCCACCCAGAGTTTAGATTCTCTTTTTGATACATTTGATAGTGTCATAGTTATTGGGACAGGCTTCGAACAATGCAGAGTAGGTAGAAGTCCTATCGAATCATAGGCTTTGTTCTTTGGAGTTCAGTATGGGTGATATGTCTTTCTGCATGAGTAGAGTTATGAGGTTTTATAGGCAGGGTAATCTTATCCCCATGTTCATTGGGCTATATGAGATAACAGAGAGAGTTGGAATTATTGCTTATAGGCTTGCCGTACCTCCAGAGTTAGTTATTGTGCTTCCTGTGTTTTATGTGTCCATGCTTCTCCAGTATGTGCTAGACCTGTCTTTTGTGCTTTGTTGAGAGTCTATTCATTTAAATGACTATCTGATCTATGTTAAAGAGCTCGAGGCCATTACTGATAGAGATGTGAGGTGGCTCAGGTCCAGGGAGATTGTTGTAATGATGTTTCATTAGGCGCGTCAACCTATCATGGAGGCTACTTGTGAGACTGAGCGTGATATGTGGGAATAGTATCCACATCTTTTTAAGCCTTTAGGTACTACTCTTTCCTTGACTTTCAAATATTAAATTCCTTTTTAGTGGTGGATGTTGCCATGACCCTCATGGTCATTTACTCGCCTTTATGCTTTTTCTGTGTTTAGAGCCTTTTGTTAGATTCCCCAAGTCATTTATGACTTGTTGGGACTGGTAATTTGGTTCCTTGGCATTTCTATTGACAATTACCTCAGTTTCCCTATTTTGATGATATAACCTTGAAATAGTGGAACTTGAGAGTGAAATCTCATTAAATAAGCTAGTAACTGAATTTCGATAGTTCCATTAGCTCCGTTATGTTTAATTTGGTCTAATTGGACCTTTAGTTCAATTTTTGGGGCTTCTAGCTTGAATTTGAGCAGTTTTGAGGAAATTCAAACCAGCCAGAGTTCAGTTTTGAACCTAGATAGCTTTTGGTGATCGGAGCATCAGATCAGAATTCTTACTGTTCCATCAATTGATTATGGGATGGTAGGGCTATTAATACACTTTCTAGGTTGTCCGAACTCATTTTTGGGGCCCGTGTGAGATATTGGGTTTTGGCCTCTTTTTTTAGGCTTGTGATTGGAGTCCTTTTTGTTTGCATACATCTCCTTTTGTCATTTCATCAATTTTGTTCACTCGGGAATGTATTTTTCATGCAAGTTTCATATTTGGTTAGTTGTTGTTTGACTCTATTTCAATTTCAAGCCCTTGTCTAGAATTTAAGTTGTTGAAGAAAAATCTACAAAAATAGTTCAAAAGCACCATTGCGCTGAAGGGGCAGGATTACGGTAAATCTGAGTTTCCTTAATTAGCACCATCGGTGCTTAGGGAGCGCAATTGCGCTAATTTCACCTTTTCCAGTCCTTCAGTACGATCACATTATTGTGAAGCGATTGTACCAATTCTTCTTTTAGTATTTTAGTATCGATGGCGCTAGCTCGGCGCAATCACGCTGACTCATACTCAGTTTTATATAAACTAGTTTCCTTAAATTTTCAGACAAAGTTTATATATTTCTCCTCTCTTCACTCCTTATAATCACTCAATTCTTGCCCGAGCCTTGATAATTGTTAGTAGAGAGTTGGGAGGTGATTCTTGGCACCTCATCCTTATTTTAGGAAAGTTTTCTCCTTTCCTTCTCTCTTAATTCATGGTGCATGGAGCTCCCATGGTGGATTTTTCTTTTAGTTCCTAATTGAGGTATAATTTGTGATGGTAGTTGAGCATTAGTTGTCTTGGAGATGTGAGAATCCTTTATTGTGTATTCTTCTGTGTTTCAGGTTAGTTTTGAAACCTTAATTCCTCAAGTTAATTTCTTGAAATTTATGTTCATGGAGTACAAACTTTTGTTGGCCATTTGTGACCCATTTGGGGTCTGATTTAGCATAAATTTAAACCACGAGTTCCATAAGAAGATACTTACCTCTAGATATTTTTAGTTTAATTTTATAGGTTGTGAAGCCCACGGCCCCTTTTTATGCCTGATTGGACCCAAATTGTATTTGGAAATATAGTTACTATTCCTCACCTCTTTACCAATAAATTAAAATTTTGATAGTTTTGAGCTATTTTGTCTTTCGCGAAGCTTTAGGCTATTTCAATGTGTTTTACAAGGACCTTCATTGGAGTCCAGGTAGGCTAGGCTTACTCTGACTTCTATATTGGGCTTATATTGTGTATTTACTACGATGGTCCAACTATTGGATTGGGTTGCTAGGGTGGTTCTCCTGCCTGCATTAACTCTTTATTTTTATTACGCTTTCTAATTCGCTACAGCCCAATGTGGGATATAGGACTTCCCGGGCTAGAGTAGTCCCATTTTTCCTATTGTGAGTAGTCTCTTGGCATTTAGAGGTGGGGTTGGGGTATCATCAGGACCCTAAGTATAGGGTGTTCTTAGCTGGTGGCATCTAAATGATCCTCGTTATAGTGTAGACTTATCTACTAAATTGTTATGTTACATTCATGCATTCAAACATGAGCTATGGTTTGCAGGTTTTTTGATATCTACTTGATTAACAAAAAATGTAGGATTTGTACCAGCTTAAATTGGAAAGAGTTTTCCTATATGTAAATCTACACTAACTTCAGAAACACGTGTAGTAAAAAGCTATTCAAGTATAAACTGGCTAGGTTTTGATTATCGTGGGCTACTATCCTGGCTATCTATGGAGCGCGGTTCTAGTGTGAAAAAGCTTAGGGCACAGTTGTGAGGTGCGAGACAATATCTGACCAAGAGGTGCGAGTCTTTAACGTGAGTCAACTCTTTGCTATTAAGGAGAGGTCTCAGGTGCGGGTCCTAAGTGAAGGATTCGAAGGCGTGGCCTCCTATATCGAATGTTCATATCCCACTTGCACTCATCTTATCATGTTTGTTTTTACTCTCAAGGCTTATAAGAGAAGTCACGGTGAGTTCCTTATTTGTTCTGGTTGTGCCTAACGAAGGGGTGGATCTCGAAGTAGGTTTTGTTTTTTTTTTTTCCTTTTTGTTTTAACTAGGTGGTCTTGTGGCCTTTGGGTTATATCTGCTTTTTACTTGTTGCTAGAATAGTTCCATATTCATTATTCCTTACCTTTTCACTACTTATGCTCAACTAGAGCCCAGGTATGCTTTTTGTATTCGTTTTCTCAAGGACTTGTGGTAAGTGGTTATTCTGTGGGATCGAAGTACATATACTTGCTTTCTTAGATTATATATCCTTCTCAAATATGCCTAGATGTATACCGTACCCGCTGTTAACATTAGCTATGTAGTTAGATTTTATTTCTGTGTACTTACTCTTATGACCTATTTTACTTGCCTCACCTTTACCTTACTTATGCTTTATTTTCACTTGGTCGGCCTACGATTCCTACTAGGTACCTTTGTTTAGGGTACTCATACTACACTTCTGCATCATTTTTGTGGTGCAGATACCGATATGGTTCATCAGAGATAGCGTGATCGTGCAGACTAGGTTGTTGTTACTCAAAGACTACGATGAGCATACATGTTGATCATGACTTCCTCCTGTGTTTTTTTTCTCTATTTTGTTCATAACAGGGTTTTTCCTAGTTTATATATGTTATATATTTTCTTTTGGATACTCTGTTCTATAGCTCAATGTGTCATTGACACCAGGTTTTTTGTTGGGTTATATATATATATATATATGTGTGTGTGTGTGTGTGTGTATGTGTGTGTGTGTGTGTGTGTGTGTGTGCATGAGTGTGTTAATGACCAGAGATTACTTGACATTTGTGATAACTTGAAATTATCTGATTACTTGAAATTCAATGATAATTTGAGATTATCCAATTTCTAAAAATGATTAAGACTCCTGGGAGTACTTTTTTCCTATTATTTGACTCATACTTGTGTTTTGGTAATATTTGGAATCGGGTACTTTCTGAGATCTTCTGGATATTTATAATTTGTATTTGTTATTTAAGTTTTTGTATATAAACTATGTGCAGGTGGTAGTATTAGAGGTTTGGTTGTTCCACTTCTATTTTATAGTTAGACCAGCCGAGGATGTTCCTGAGTACCATGGTTTTGTACTCACTTCTTTTTTTTTTTCACTCTTGTGCAAGTTCAGCACCCATGACTTCGTGATTAGCTTCTCAGCTTCAGTCCCTGAAAGTCTTAGAGCATTTGGAGATAGCTTGCAGTCTCATACTTAGTTACCAAAACTATATTTTACTTTCTTTTAGCTTTTTGATGTCTTTACTTACTAAAGACTATATCGTGACTATGTATTGTTGTATAAACTCCAATAGTGTCTTGTACACAGTGGAAACCTAGTTTTGGGTGTTTTAGTCAAGATTTTTTCTTATAATCCTTACATTTACTTACTTATCCATTTATTTTGATTTTTCGTCTAATCTATCGTTTGTTTAGCTGACCTATTAATGTGGGAAGATGGGTTCCATCACGATCGAATTTTTGGTAATGACAATTTGTTATAAGATCCTAGGTTTGTAGGTCCCACTTTATACATGTCAAGCTTAATAAGTCTCGTGGATCGACTTGCAGACGTCCATCACTTATCCTCAAGAGTCTACGGAACTCTAAGAAACTATCTCTTTAATTATTTCTTCTCTATTTAATGTGGTTGATATACGTGTGTTGAGTCCTTGTGTGTGTTGTTTGATAGATGGTGAAGACTTAACCTACCATCAACAAATATGAGCATGTTTCTCTGGCGCTTATTGTCGTAGTAAAAGGAGGGGCTAAAGCTAAGGCCAGGGGATGGACTGGGGGAGCATCCTGAGTGAGAGGTCATGCCAGAGATGCCTCCTTTGAGCCGGAGGTCAACAAAGAGGAAGGACGGGCCTTTCTTGAGTATAAGGTAGCACCGCTACTATAGGACACAGTTTTGAGGATTCTTGGGAGTTAGATGGTACAACACAAGGTTGTATACCTCAGGATCTATAAACTAGGGTCACAATAGAGACCCTAGATCAGTAGACTCTTTCAAGGGTACATGATCAAGTGGTAGAACACCGACTGCTCTGAGAATGCATAAGTTACAAATTTTGGGTATTAAGATTGTCAGTGCAGTCATAGTAGAGATTTTTATGATCAGTAGAGGCGGTAAGAGATGTTTTGCAAGATGGGCCCACTATAGTTTTAGGGTGCACATGATGAGGACCCATATGAGTTTTTAATGAAGTATCACGAGTTTCTATAGAGCATGGTACTAGTTAAGTCTCATAGGGTGGATTATATTATATTACATCTTAGGGGCTATCTAATTAGTGGTGGCACTCCTACATTGATTCTAGACCCGTTGGATCTCCTCCCCTGACTTGGGAGATATTTGCCCGATCTTTTGTTGACAAATATGTATCTCGCAGTATAAGGAATGGCCTCAGTTGCTAGTTTCATAAGTTAGATCAGGGGAGTATTTTAGTGGCCATGTATGTGTATTATTTCTACGAGATATATAGACATGATATAGCCATCTTGCCTGATATAAGAGAGAAGATAGCCCAGTTCATGTAAGGGGTTGATTCATCCTCTTAGGTTATTGGTATTTATAGCCTCCAAGTCTGAGAGAGCTAATTTTTAGAGTGTTATCAAAGCTATTAGAGGTTTTAAACAATTGTACAAGGATCATATCAGTGATAGTAGGGGCTAGTTTCCCCATTAAAGTGCCTCATATGGAAAAGAGGATGCTATTTAGTGTTTTAGAAAATTCCACTTTCGACTCTCGTGTCAAGAAGCATTATAGGTTTCTGACTCTAGTCAAACAGTTCAGAGTCATCTAGTCTGGCACAGAATCCTCCTGGGTCTTATCAGAGGTTTCTAGGCCGGGTGGCCATTTAGGCCCTCAGATTTCTTAACAGCAGCCAATAGATTCTAAGTCCTATAATATATGTGGCGGCCTGGGAAATACTATGATACATTTCCCCCTTCGAGTGTCGAGGGTGACACCACTAGGTTTTAGTATCTTCATATCCCATCTATAACACCTGCACCCCTGGTCAGAGGTAGAGGGGATTTGCAGGTTGGTCAGGGTGTACATCACACTAGTAATGGTTTCAGTCAGCTACTACCTAGTCTTGTGGTGACCGCACACAGGATTATGCATTTTTAAGTAGGAGTGAGGTAGATATTCCAACCACAGTATTACAGATGGTTCAACACTACCCTCAACTTTCTTCGTGTAACTGAGTAAGGATCTACTATCTGCTATGTATTTATATACCGTACATTTGGCCTTGTTATGATATCCAATTTATTCTTATAGTTATTTATGTCTACCCCCCTCCCTTCAAGTCATATCTTTAGTAGTGGGTTGAATGTACTGATTTTATGTTAATACTCTATTGAGTTATGGTGCATGGGTAGACTCAGCCTTCATATGGGTGTTGTTTATTTAGGGGCTAGTGATGTGATAATATTTTATTAGTCTTGTGTTCAGGATCTCGTCAATGGTCTTTGTTAAACTATTGAGTTTGATAGATCTGGTCTGTGTGGAGCTATGATATTGGATTGCTTAGGCCATAAGGGCCATTTTATAAGTTGAGTTTGTCTCTGTGGGTTTTGATCCGCCTGTATTGTTGTATGTAGGAAATCTAAGTAGCCAAGGTTGCCTCAGTTATCTTAGTTTCACTATCAGTAGTAGAAAAATTCTTTTGGGTATTTTTGTATGACTTTAGGTTGTGGTGACATTGTTAGGTTGCGGGATATTTACTTCCTTGGTTGTATATATGGTCTCCCTTAGGATTATGGTTATCTATGGGATTTTCCTATTAATTAGATATGTTCTCAGTACCTTAATTGATTCATAGTGGTGGATCAGCTATATCACTCCTTTGGATAGCCTTTGCATGGCCTGGCATATGGAATAGTCTATTGGTGATAAAGAATGATCAAGGATGGGATTAGCTTTGAACATCGCCAGGGTTCTGCTATCTTTGGTTGTTCTAAATTTTTTATGGTAGTAGTAACACACAAGTGGTGTTGGTCTCTCCTCTTAGTATGTAACTATGTATCGGTGAGCCATTGACTTATTTTATTATTGGTTGATTGTGGTTCTTCGCTCCTCTATTTTTTACACTCCATACTAGTTATGATGTGATGGACAATATTTCTTTGGTTATCAATGGTGTTTCTATATTTTTGGTGGATTCTTAGTGGTGGATCAAGGTGAACCAATGTGATAATATGATCTTGTTAAGGGTTAGTGATTAAGTGGTATTGATCCTTCCGAGTACGGTAGATTTAATATGGTAATGGGATGTTAGATGACTTTCTAAAGTTTCGTGAGAGGTAAATTATAGAGGTATGATGGATATGTAAGATCAATTCTTTGGTTGGACTTCCTATATCATGCTTTGTCTCGAGACTAGATCAGTATCAAGAGACTTTGTGCTTGATGAATCGAGTCGATTTCTATTACTATCCTCTAGTGTGTAGGGATGAGGATATCCCTAATATGATGCTCGGTATTTAGTTTGATATTATGGTCGGTGGAAAATATTCAAATATTTTATTTTGATTGCCACTTTAGACTGTGCATGGGTTTCTTTTCGATTGCCTCTATTAGTAAGTGCTTAGTCTCCATGGGTTGTATTGAGATTTTAGAATCCTTGTGGGATAGTGATTTCGGTGATTAAAGTAAAATTGGTATAGGAACGTAGTGAATGGTATCCTTGAGTCTTAAGTCCTTCATCAAGAGTAGTTTGATTGATTCGAGTAGAAAAAAATATTGGGCATGGGTCATATAGTCTTGGCAGGTCACCTTATGGGTAATTGTGTTGGATATTTTATGAGTGTGCGACACACTAGAAGGGGGGGTTGAATAGTGTGTTAGGAATTTCGAAACTTTTTGCGGAATTTTAGTGGCTAAGAAG
>JBDJHY010408725.1:0-18059 GCA_039654485.1 Withania somnifera | reverse complement strand
TTAACTTTAGGCTCTAAAATAGGAAATTTGAGATATTTCTCAACCGAGTCGCTAGGGATCCGAACTATCGGTCCTAGAAAGTGATAAATGACTTGGGGCAACTGCTGAAATGCTTTAAGATGCAAGACGTTGTGTATTTATTGTAAATAACCATGAGGGTCATTACACAAACTCTATGTTAAGAGTGTATTAGGGCTAGGGCCTGTATCACAACTTTAATTTGATGGCACAGAGGCTAGATTTTGATAATAAGAATAATGATGGATAATGACCTAAAATATGACATATGGAATGTTTTGATATTATTATAAGTTAAAGAGCCTTTAATGTGTACATCTAACATTGGATCGAGCAACTAATATTACTAATTTCACTTGTTTTAGTCCATTCTTCACACCATGCCATTTGGGAATAATATTTGACTAATTACTGCTTGGACTTGAGTCTTACAATGTTTGGTAGTGAGTTTAGCCACTGGAACTATACTAAAGCATTGGACACCATAAATTACCAAGAACATCTTGAAGATGCTATTGTTATGAAGCATTAGATGCAAGATTTTGAGACCCTTGAGGGTTTATGACTTGGGATGTGAGATTATAATGATGTTAGAGATTATATGTAGTGGGCATACCTCAATGGACCTTGCCTCTGGGCTGAGGCGATGTTGAGGAAGGGAATAGGATGGAGCATAGATTTTAGTTATTGTAATGTTACTTTTCAAAATTGTTAGTTATCCGAGATAATTGTGCTAGATATATCTTTATTGTTCATCTTTTCCTTCTTGAGGTTACTAGTGTACCGTCCATGTTCTCTTTCTATCTTCTACTTGCCTTTTGATTATTCATTATCATTATTCACATATATTGCTGTAAGGATTCTGGGTATGTACTTTTTTCTTTCTTACTATAAGATTATGTGCTTTAGATGGAGAAGCCATGTCTATTTATTTACCTGATGCTTATCTGAGTAGCGAGCATCCATGATGAATATTTACTTCTGTAACCCCACTTTTTATATTCAATTATTTACTACATTCATTAATGTTATGTGCCTAGTGGGCCCTCATAACTTGTTGGGTATTGGTTGCTATGCGACTTGTACTCACACTATAGGTGTTCCCCTCGTATAGACCCTAGTACTAGGAAAGTAACTATTTTATAATCATGTGTAGTGCATATATTTTTATGATTTCTTGAAATTTCATACTCATTATTAACACTCTATTGTTGATGCCTCGTACACAATCATTAGTAGCTAAGAAGATACCCAAAGCTCCTGCTAGAGCACCTGCGGAAGTACCTACTCCTGCTGCTACTTCTGAGACTCCAGCAGTACTTACAAAAATAGTTGTAGCACCTACTGCACACCTATTGCAGTACCCATTCAAGCACCAGTTCCAGCACCACCTCCAGATACCTGTAGTATCTTATGGCAGTTACTCAGTGCCTATGGTGGTCCACCAATCGATGGGACACACACAGACATTCCATTACCATAGCCTACATCTGTAGTTCCTTCAGTGCAACCAGTTCTACCTATTGCTCAAGCATATATTCCCATACCTGCTTAGGTCCTCCCGATACCAGTTGTTTCTCCTGCTATTGAGCAGCAAAAAACTATGACTGATCTTGATTAGAAGCTCCTAAATAGATTTTAAATGTAGGATTCCCCTCAGTACACTATAGTCCTAGTGGAAGATGCACACAACTCCATTGTTAAGTATGGGAAGAGGTTGAGTAACCTCAGTGTTTTAAAGAACCACAACGTAGCTATAACAACCTATAAGGTTCATGGAACAACTAGGTAGTGGTGAAGGGATTTTTTTGTTTGCAGACCATAAGGTTCACCTTAGCCAACTTGGATCAAGTTTAATTAGGTTTTTATAAGGAAGTATATATCGAGGGCTAAGAGAGAGTGCTTGAGGGAGATGTTTAGAAAACTTGAGCAAGGATTAATGTCATGAGGCTCAATTATATATGTTATCTATTTTTGGTGTGGAGTTTAAGCCTACTGAGGCATAAAGAGTTTACAGATTTACTTATGAGTTAAGGGACAAGCTCCCTAAAGCATTGTCTTTGCTAGTATCTGATGGTAAACTATTTTAAGTCATGGTAGATCATTCAAACTCCACAGAGGCCATCTATCATGAGTATGATCAGCGTAGTGGGAAGAGGAAGAGGCATCAGGTAGGTTATCATGGGTCTCGTGGGTAGTTTCATCACACACAGGGTCATTCCAAAATGCCCATGTAAGCTTCATTATAAATTTCATCACCTCTTCCATCTCAGTTTTCTTGGGGAATTAGATCTTCTCATCGTGGTAGTTGGATGGGTTCTGGTAGAGGTTCTCAAAAGAGTGTACCATAAGGGCTGTGTTTTGAGTGTGGCATATTGGGCAACTAAGCCATAGCTTATCCTCAGAGAGGAACTACTCAGCCTGCTCCTGAGTCTGTACAACCTTTGAGAATAGTGCCTCCACTGGCTAAAGGTTGGGAATAAGGTGGTTATCTTGGTGGTGGCCAACATGGTATGGGAATTGGTTGCAACAATGTTCGTCATGTTAGAGATTGCCAACTATATTCTATTCATGCAAGGCTAGAGGCAGAGCCTCAAATGTTGTTATTACAGGTTTGCTTTTTGTGATTCTATACCTGCATCACCTTATTTGACCTCGGATCCACTTTCTCTTATGTGTCTACTTATTTTGTACCTAGTTTGTTGTTTCCTAGTGAGACATTATCATTAAGTATGCATGTTTCTACCCCTGTAGGGTATTCTTTAGCAGAAGATCAGGTTATCAGGTTATGTATGAATTCTTTTAGTGGGCTAGATACTTAGGAGGACTTGATTCTATTAGATATGGTAGAATTTGATATTATACTGGGAATGGGTTCATATCTCCTTAGTGTAATTTTTGATTGTTATGCTATGATTGTTACCTTAGCTATGTCTGATTCATCCCATGTTGTGTGACAAAGTTCTAGTAATCATGCACCAATATGGTTTATCTTTTGCATTCAGTCTAGGAGGTGGTACAGAGGGGATGTTTGGCATATATATCATACATTCATGACATTCGGGCCGACAATGCTAATCCTGAGTCTATTCCTATTTGTTTGTAAGTTTCTTAATGTGGTACCGACTGACCTATCAAGCCTACCACCAGATCAAGATGTTGATTTTTTCATTGATTTAGAGCATGGCACTAAGACTATATCTATTGTACCTTATCGCATAGCTCCTATAGAGTTGATATATCTGAAGGTACAACTCCAAGATTTGTTAGATAAGGGTTTTGTTTGCTCTAGTGTTTCCTCGTGTAATGCACCAGTTATTTTTATTAAAAAAAGTATGGTACTATGCAGATGTTTATTGACTATCAGCATTTGAAAAAAAATTATAATGAAAAACATATATTGTATGCCAAGGATTGATGAGTTCTTTCATCATCTTCAGGAAGCGACATTCTTTTCTAAGATAGACTCGAGGTTTTGTTGCCACAAGTAGAGGATTTGAAAAATGGACATTCCAAAGATAACGTTGAGGATGCTTAAGTCATTATGAGTTCCTGGTAATGTCTTTCGGTTTGACTGATGATACGAAATTTTTTATAGACTAGATACATAGGGTGCTTAAGCCTTACTTGGATATGGAGTAAATCTTATCATGAGCAATACTTGAGGTTGTTCCTTTTGACATTAAGAGAACACAAGCTTTATGAAAAGTTCTTAATGTATGAGTTTTGGTTTGAGTCTATTGCATTCTTGGGGAACATGGTTTCCAAGACATGGATTATTATTGAATCACCTAAGATTCAGGTTGTGTGTGATTAGAGAAGGCTGACCTTTGTTACTGAGATTTAGAGTTTTGTTGGTTTAGCTTACTGCTAATGGTATTTTATCGAGGGGCTTATGTCGATTGTAGAACCTTGACTAAGTTGACCAGGAAGGATGTGCCCTTCTAGTGGTTGAAGAAGTGTGCGTTAATATTTTCTAGGCTCAAAGAGTTGTTGACTTTATCATCATTTTTACCTTGCCAATTGATGGTAAGAGTTTTTCAATGTATTTTAATTCTTTTGGTATTGGTATGGCATATTTTCTGATACAACAGGGATGAGTGATTGTGTATGAATTTATAAAGCTAAAGTTTCAAGAGCATAACTACCCTACCATGATTTAGAGTTGGCGGCGGTAGTGTTTGCACTAAAGATTTGGATGCATTACTTATATAGGGTTCAATGTGAGATATTTACTGACCATCGCATTCTTTAGTATATTATGATCTAGAAAAAGTTAAACTATAGGAAATAGAGGTGGATCGAGTTGACTAAGGACTATAATATTACCATTTTCTATCATCCGAGCCTTGAGTCGGAAGGCGATTAGTATAGGTAGCTTAGCAGCCTTGTCAAATTCATAGAGGCCATTGGGCATAGAGGTTCAGTCTTTGGCTAGTCCATTGGCTAGATTGGACCTACTAAACCCCATGAGAGTTTTATCTCTTTTTGAGGCTAGATCCTTTTTGTCAGATAAGATTCGACAGCGCCAATTTGAGGATTAAAAACTCTATGTGATTAGGTATTAACAAGAGAGATCAGAAGGGTTTTTATTAATTCAGATGGGGTTCCTAAGTATGATGCTTGCATGTGTGAGCCATAAGCCTATGAAATGGTACAATTGATCTTGAGTGAGGCTCATAGCTCAAGATATTCTATTTATCCAGGTATAACTAAGATGTATCGTGATTTGTTGTAGTTGTATTAGTAGAATGGGATGAAGAGGCATATTACTGAGTATGTGTCTAAGTGTTTGATTTGTTAGTAGGTTAAGTATGAGCATAAAAGACCAGGTGGTTTGATGAAGAGACTCCCTATTCCAACTTGGAAATGAGAGCATGTGACTCTAGATTTTGTTCGGGCTTGCCTTGGACTAGCAGAGGTCATGATATTGTTTGGGTCATTGTAGAAAGATTTACAAAGTTAACTCACATCAGTCCCACCCATATTTCTTATAATACTGAGCGTGTGGCTCAAATCTACATTAGTGAGGCAGTTTGATTGCATGGTGTTCATGTGTCTATCATTTCTAAAAGAGTCACCTAGTTCACTTTGAAGTTTTAGAGATCTTATTAGTAGGATTTAGGCATTGAGGTCCAGTTTGACAGATCGTTTCACCCGCGGACTGATGTAAGTTTGAAAAGATTATTCGGGTGTTAGAGGATATGTTGAGGGCTTGTGTGTATGATTTTTGGGTGCTTGGGATCAACATTAGTCTTTAGAAGAGTTTGCACATAATAATAGCTACCACTCTAGCATCGATGTTACTCCCTTTGAGGCATTGTATGGTAGATAGTGTAGATTGACTGTTGGTTGGTTTGATGGCTTTGAGGACAGAGTCCATTCTTTAAATTAGTCACATGATTCTCTTGATTAGGTTTAATTGATTTAGGATAGATTGCGGGATGCACAGAGTAGGTAGAAGAGCTACACCGATAGTACACTTTGTGCCTTAGAGTTTGAAAATAGTGATAGACTATTCCTGAGGGTGTCTCCTATGCATCGTATGAAGAGGTTCGGTAGGCCGGACAAGCTTAGTCCTAGGTATATTGGACAATTTAGGATTTGTTAGAGAGTTGTTAATGTTGCCTACCATTTGGCTTTGCCTCCTATGTTCAACCATTCATTCGATTTTCCATGTTTCAATGTTATAGGGGTATATTTCAGATGAGCTTTACATTATTTTAGAGGAGTCAGTGCAGTTTGATAAAAATTTGTCCTTTGTTAGGGAACCGTTAATAGTGTTGCCTAAGGATATTAGGAACTTGTGATCCAAGAAGATTCCAATTGTTAGGGTGAAGTGGAGGAACCGTCTGGTCGAGGAGGCTAATTTTGAGATTGAGGGTATCAATAGACACAACTATTTGAAAGACCATATACTTCTCTCCATATTATATACTTCTTTTACTTGAATTCCTTTGATGAAAGTCTTTTTAATAGTTGATGTTGTAATTACCCTTATGGTCATTTATGAGAGTTACACAGGTTTTGCATTCTAGAGCTTTCTAGTAGCTTCCCTAAGTCATTTATGACTTGTTGGAACAAGTAGTTTGGTTCCCTTTCCCCTCAATTGAGTTTTATCTCAAATAGTCTATTTTAGAGGTTCAAACTGAGTGTCATTGACTAAAATAATCTTTCCTTCAATATGAGCTTGGAATTAAATTCCTACAGCTCCATTAGCTCCTGACATGCAGAACAAAGTCTATAAGGACCTTAATTTCGTTTTTAAAAGTTTTATTTTTTTGTTTTTTTAGTTTAATTGAAGAATAACTTGGAGCATGGGTGGTCTTTCAATGTTTGGAGTCTCAGACGCTTCCATCAACTTCGAAAGTATGAATGTAGGCTAGTAAGAGTATTACTATGTTTCTTGGAGTTCCAATGTCATTTTGAGTACATTTATAGATTAGTTCTAATTTAATAATTCTTGGTTTCATGGGTCATTAAGCTCAAATAATATCGGTTGGTCTGTTCGTCGATTCCGTTGAGTACAAAATGTCCTTTTCATGCTATTTGAGTTTCCTACATTCATGACAAAACAAAGGAAAACTTAGGATCTATGACTATATTCTAGTTTAATAAATTAATCCTTGTTCATTGAAATATTATACCTTTTAGTAATTATTCGTTCGTTGAATTCCTCAATTAGTTTCGTTAAAAAAGTATCTTTTCCCTTTGTTAATCAAATATGTCCCGAGCATATTTAAAAGCCCTTTCTTTTCCCGAATTGTGCTCATTTTTGGAGCATGGATTCCTCGTGTTTCTAGGGACCGCATGGAAAAGTATATTTTTAATTTTAGAGAGCGTGGCCCGCTGGCCTATGTTATGCCCAGTCCAGAACATAGACTAAATTACTTCGTTAGACAAGCATTGATCCCTATTTTATTATTATATGATTGACAAAGTCATTAGAGATCATTTGATATTAGTCGGAGTAATATTTGGGTTTATAGTGCATTGTTCGTCGAATGATAGGTACGATCGGTAGGGCTATCTCTACGTATATAACCTTTATAATTGTACTAAATAGCATCTGTGGGCTAGTTTTATAGGTTGTTACCATGTACTTGGACCGTTTCTTCTTTGCGTTCCCCATTTGTTCTTTATGTTGTCATTTGGTGAATACGATGCCGATGACTTAAAATTTGCGTTGTGATAGCTTTAGGGTGACTCTGGAAGTAGTAGAATACATGGGATGGTTTTTTTGTCTTGTCCTTGGATTTGAGCTATTGCATTGTGTTGTAGCTATAGTTTAGTTGCGGCTGTGTAGGGCATAGGTTGGCTATTAACAAAAATAAATTGATGTGTTGTGCATTCATTCTATGAGAGGCTGACCCAGAGACTCCGTGATGAGAGTGCATTCGGGTTGGGACCTATATAACCACTTGGATTTGATATCGTGGAGGCTAGATATTGATATAAGAATAATGATGGAGAATGAGATAACATATGACCACTAGGAATATTCTAATAAATATTATAAGTTGAAGAATCTTTTAATGTTCTATACTCGACATTGGATCGAGCACCTAGTATTGCTACTTCATTGGTTTAAGTACAGGCTTCACACCTATGCACCGGGAGATATTATTTGACTAATTAATGCTAGGACTTGAGTTAGACTATGTTTGATAGTGAGTAGAGCTATTGGTACTTGAGTCCGCTGTCATATGGCAGTGAGTACAACTATTCTACAGTTTTTACACTTATTGGTTTTGGAGACCTTGTTGATACTTATTCCATTGAGGATATTGGTGACACCAAAATAATGAGGCATTAGACCCCATGAATTTCCAAGTTCGGATAGATGACACTATTGTTATGAGTCAGTGGAGGACATGCTTTGAGACCTATAGGCTCTGTGACTTTGGATGTAAGATTATGATGGTGGTAGAGATTGTACGTAGTGGGCGTACCTCCATTAACCTTGCCTATGGGCTGTGGCAATGGGGAGGAAGGGTATAGGATAAAGCAGAGATATATAGGAACTAGGATTACCCTTCAATTGATTCTCCCTATTGGGCCTATAGGTACCGGAGTAGAAACATTCACTAGGCTGGTCAATTCATGTGAGTGTATTTATTTTTCGACACTTGTCTTCTTTCATGTA
The DNA here is from genome assembly GCA_039654485.1 of Withania somnifera. Classification (NCBI taxonomy): domain Eukaryota; kingdom Viridiplantae; phylum Streptophyta; class Magnoliopsida; order Solanales; family Solanaceae; genus Withania; species Withania somnifera. The sequence continues at coordinate 9,895 of JBDJHY010408725.1, read as the reverse complement.
CCTCTAGATGATATGTAAGCTCTACGATGGAGTATGGTTTTATTGTTTAATTCATGTATTACATTGTCGATTTATTTCTTAGTTATTATAGTGTTACTTTTGACAATTGGTTGTTATGCGGGATGATTGTGTTAGATATCTCATGATTATTCACCATTCCCTTATTTGAGCTTACCTGTTTACTGTCCACGTTCTCTTCTTGTCTTCTATTTGAATATTTATTAATAATTGATATTATTCACATGTGTACTTACTTCCTACTTCCTTTTTTCTTGAGATATGATTATATGATCTAACTAGTTAAGCCATGTCTATTTGATTACTTGATGTTTATCTGAGTAACTAACTTTTATGATGTACTATTTGTATCTGTGACCCCACCTTATTGTACTCCATTATTTACTACTTATGTGCCAAGTAGGCCCTCGTAGCCTGTTGGGTATGGGTAGATTCACGACTTGTACTCATACTACACTTGCTCCCTTGGTACAAACAAAAGTACTAGTTGCCCACGTGGATCGCGGTTTTCCATTCGTGCTAGTGGCTAATTACTTCAGAGCTCTAGGGTGAGTTAGGCATCCATCTATTCATGCTCCTCTTCTGATTTGAATTTGTTTCCTTATACTTTTTTAGATACATTTATATTAGAGTTTGGTTTTATGTTCTATTGTTCAAGGTTCTATTTCATTACACTGATACAGGGTTTTTGAAATTTGTTGACTCTTTTTAATTGCGCTAAACTAAGTATTTTTACGTTCATTTATACTTTACTTATTGTAATTGTGGTTATCTCTATTGTTGTGGTAGCCCTCCGCTTCGACCTACAAGGTTTGTTGTCCTACTAGTGATATAGTAGGTGCCATCATGATCCGAAAAATCGGGCCGTGATAGAAGGGCACCTACATCCCACTCTAGAAGAACCACCCAACATGTATAAATAAAATATAACAAACAAATACAAAATATAATGACATGATAAAGGTAGAACACGCAACAATCTGATACAAAAAAAAAGAAATTTGAAAAGTTGGTAAACTACTACAAGAGCCTCTAGGAGATTAAATACAAAGTCCGATGTGAAAATGTAATATTTGTCTACAATAATTCAAATGAATGAAATAAAATATAGAGAGGTAACGGCAAGCTCCAGATGCCAGAAGACATCATCTACCTCAGAGAAAGATAATCAACATAATAAGGAATCAACGACTACTATTCATACTACGATCTATACTAAAAAATGCAGAGGTGTAGTATGAGCACTAAAAGCAATAGGTACCTACTAGGCATCATAGGCGGATGGGGATAATATAGGAAAAAAATAATTAAATAGCAGATAGTCAAGAAATAAGTCACAGAAATCAACAGTAAAAAGTATAGAAAGGTAATGATAGCTACATATAAATAAAGACAACAAGGAAAAATAATAAAACTATCTAATCTCAACAATGGAAAAACCCAAAAAAAGAATGAAAGTGTAACCTGATTCCTCGTAGTAGATAATCATATAAGGAGAATAAATAAGGTAGGTATGCCAGTAACATCAATAAAAGACGAACGAAAAAGGAATAATAAAATAGACCCACACATAAACAACATTCGTAGAAAAGGAAACTCTAATTATTACCTAGAAACAGTTGTAAATAATGGACAAAAGTAAATAAGCATATTGATACAAGTAGTCAGGCTTACCTGTTGGCACCCTATCTTACTAGAAGGTATCAAACAAGAAAACAAGTGCAAAAACTAACAAAGACATGAGTTATGCTAATCCAAAGGTGTACGCTCCTCCTCTGAAAGAGTTCGTAGGCAAGGTAGGACGGTACTCATGAAATGGACTATTCCCGTGGACCTCCTAGTCCATCATATACCCCTCCACCAATCGCCTATTGTCATGACTCAATTTCTTAGGTAAAGGGAGAACCTACATCGCACCGTAGGAGAACCACCCAACAAAAATAAAAGCATGACTAAATGACTTAGTGTGGAAAATAACATATAAATAAGGGAAAGGGATAAGCGTAAATCTATCATAAATCAACAATAACCCAAACACATTATATCTAATACATGAGCTACTAAAATAAGAGTATGATGTCTTAAAATACAAATACAATATCTCTCTAGAAACGATAACAGAAATAGATATTAAGAAAGATAAAAGAGAAGCTCTGAACACTAGGAGCGCTCCTACACTATAACAACATAAATGGGCTCGATTAAGAATCAACTCTGACCACTAGCACTATGATTTACACTTGGGTACCAAGAAGGATAGGAAGACATGAAATATGTAGAAAGTGCTAGAAAACAAATAATGAAAACAAGTCATTAAACTAATTCTCACAGATATATAAGGCTAGCTAACATGACAAAGACAATTAATATGTCATGAACCGAAAATCTAGTTGTAGTGGCACATACATTTCACCTATAGATAAGTCTAAAACTAGCCCTTAGCAAGCAACAGTGGGTGGTACCAAGTACCTAAAAGAAGGAAAAGGAGATAACGAGAAGGATTAGAAATAGAACACAAAGATAAATAACCAAACATGACTCCCCAAAACCTTGTAATCTTGTTGTAGAACATCTAAATACCAAAAGGTATAAAATACAACCCACGATGGGAAACTTAAAAAATATCTATCAAGACTCCAAGTGGAACAACTATAAAGATAGAACGATGAATGAAAAAGAATGAACACCAACTCCTCACCATATGTCTTGAATAGCACTAAGCTATTATGTATGATCGTGTCCACCCTGATAACTCATACTAGGACCTGCATTTGAAATGATGCAGAAGTTTAGCATGTGTACAAAAAAAAAATGGGTATCCAGTAGGCATCAAAGGCCAACCCAACCAGAAAAGGGTAAGCATAATTGGGGTAAAAGAGTGAGTAAAAGTAAGTACGACACTAGTATAGAATGTAAAATAGGGAGGCAACTACTGCAGTAGCTAGTAAGTGTAGTAAAGGCTCAACTATCAGCATGTTTGGTAAAAGCAAACAATTATGTAGGAATACAATACCAAGGTAGAACACAGAGACTCGGTTAACAAGTGTATTTTGATAAGAAGTAACACGTATGTGGAGCTCCAACATGACCATCATAAGTAAGGACAAAATAGAGAAGGAATAACACACAAAATGTAACCATTAAATATAACGGTAACTATGACAAAGAAGGTAACCAAAAGCAATGAAGAGTAGCAAACAAATCAGATAGCATTAATCACATATGCACATAATTACCCCAAAAGAACTACCCCCATAAGTCCCGAAGAGTACAAGACAATGCATGTAATGCAATGCAAATGGATGAAGGAATAATAAATAGTGCATGTACGCACCCTCCCCCATACATGAGCATACCTAGTAAAGTTTTGTTGTGTACTTACCCATCCTACCCCAGTTTACCCCTCTATCGGCCATGAAATATATATCTAGCAAAGCAATCCAGGTAAATGGGTCCACGAAGGAATCCAATACATGGTAATAAAATCCTCATAAAAAATTAATCAGTGTCATAGTCATCAGGGTCAACAGGCCAAAACTCAAGCTTCACCCATATATCATATCTCACTTGAAACTCCAGTCTAACCATGAATATAAAAATACAAATCTATGTTAGACCCCACTATTGTCATGTACATAATAACTAGATATCATTGTCAAAGTGATGAAATAGCGTCAAGTAGTGTGTGAAAATAACTCTATACTGCTAATGGGCCTAGTCATGGAAAATAGAAGTATAAACAAAATCGGTTTTCCATTATTATTCTTTCAAAATCAAGTTACCTTTTTAAAAATTTAATGCATTCTAGCTACACAAAACCAATCAATAGGCTAAACTGGTGTGAGGATTCTGACTAGAATCCACAAGATAGTTGTCAAGCCCGAGTCACACAGTATATCCTATCCTATCCAAACTACAGCCCCGAGCCATTATTAATCATATGAATGATGTCATAACTATCTAGCAGGAACCTATTAATGGCAAAGTACACACCCATATAGGGGAAAACATGGAGCTATCATAGCTCAGTCAAATAAAACTCACTCCTAGGCTTGAATTTATCTAGGAAACAATATCAACACATAGTGTTGCCATCTATAAAAAAATCTGTATTTTAAAATGTACAATAACATCACATAAGGAAGCTAACTATCAAGAATTGCGATACCTATCTAGGTACCATGTCATCATATAGGTCTACTAACTACCCATCATAGCCATATCCAGCTAGGGACAACATATTCATATAGGGCTACTAACCATCTAACAAAGCCACATCCTAGATATCTATGGCCCAAAAAGCCACAGCTTCACTAATAATACACAACATCACAAGTAAACAACAAAATAATCATCTAACCTAGATCGGCTCTAAAGTTACATTCCCTATGTTTCTCTTTCTCTTATTGGTCCTTCCTTATGCTTGTTATGTTGGAGCTCCATGTATGTCTCACATTTGGTCATGATTTATTTGTGGCCCAGCTTTTGTGTATTATACACTGATAAGGTTTTTCCTTCCTAATTGCTAGATGATGCTAGACACACTGATAGATGCTACTTCATCCTACATACTATATTTTACTACAGTTACCTTATTTTTGTTGTATAATTTGTGCTAGAAACCTATTCTAATTTTTATGGCTCTTTCTTTTACTTACACTTACCTTTCCTGGTTATCCTAGGATGCCTACTGGGTACTCATTATTTTTTATAATCATTCTGCATTTTTGCATCCATTTGTAATGTAGGTCCTAGTATGAGTCATTAGAGCTTACGCGATCGTTCGAGCAAGTTTGGTGTTATTTCAGGAGATACAGTGAACAATCGATGTTCATTTCATCCGATCTTGCTTCTGCCTTCAAAAATATTCTAGTAGGTGTCGGGACAACAATTCTAGTGGTTTCTTCCTGATGGGGATAGTATTTTGTACTTTTTTGTATATATGTTCTTTACAACAATGATACCAGGCTCTAACTTTCGATGAGATACCTAACCAATACCAATGTCGCTAATCAGTGGATTGGAGACCAGTCTTCGGACAAGCAAGAGAGGAGAAGGGCACTCTATCAATCCTATTGATCCATCCAGTGGAATATGAAAGGGAGTTATTTTCATTTTCTATATTTTCGTGTTCTACTTTTGTTTCTTCTTTTCATCTTCCTTCTTTTTTATTTTTGTTCTTGGTATTAGACCATCGCTTTATGCTCTCGGACGTGGTTAGGCTTGTCTACATGAGGGATATAGATGCTATCACACCTCAATTTTTAGGCCATGACATTGATGTTTATCGATACTGTGAGAGATCAAGGATGTCCTATTAAAAGTTCTTTCTAAAAAGTTTAAAGCTCTCTGTTCCATAACATTTATGATATGCATGTTAAACTGATTAGGACCAAAATTCCAACCTAATTTCTTATTGCTATTAAGTGATGGCCATGCCACCTAGTGGCCCTCATTTACACCCTAGATAAGTCATGTACATTATGACTATTTATTGTTTCAAAAATGATGCTTTTCCTTTCTTTCTATTCTAGTTTATGAAGGTTCATTTTAAAAGCATAAAAAATAGAATGTTTATCTTCTTGGTTATGTAAAATCTGGAACTATAATTGTATAATAATTATGGTGTCTCATATTGGAATTTATTGGCTATAATCTAAGATGAAGACACGATTGTGTGATTTTTCTTACAAACAATGTATTTGAAATCTAGTAGCTTAACTAAATTTATGACTACTTTGCATTTTACTAATCCTTTTCCTTGTTACGTTTCATGTGAATGCTGCTTGAGTTCATCATAGACTCTCTCTTCTTTGCATTTTCCTGAGTCCCAATTTGAGTCAAACCTCCTGCCAAGCCTATGGGCTGAAGATAATTGGAGATAAAGGCTCCAAAGGAGAGCGTAGGATGATGGGCTAAGCATATTAGAGTAATAGCAAGGAAATTAAAAAAAAATGGGTTGAAAACCCATAATTTGAATTAAGCAGCAGAAGAGGGATATGGGCTAAAGACTAACAACATATTAAGGGGTTCTCAAAACCACATCAGTGGCAACAGTAGCAATTGAGATTTCAAGCCCATAATTATGTGTTTATGACAGCAAAGTGGTTGGGCTAAAAGCCTAGTTCAATTTTCCTTGTCTCCCTTGTTACTCGTTATTAATTATTCTTTATTACGTATTACTAACCATAAAAAAAATTATCAAATGCCTCAATATTTTCCTTCTATTGTTTATCTTTTTACAACTAAAAACTAGAAAACCTTTATTTTATTAAATAACATAAAAATTCGTTTCACTTTACAAAAGCATCAAAATGTCTTTAAAATAAAGACAACACTTTTTAAAGTATGTTAGTCCAGTAAGTTGTTTTTAAAATAAACATATAACTGTGAGTCAGCGCACATTCTTGGTTCCTTGCCAATATTCATTAGTTTTAATAAGAACCATTTACTCGGATTTCTATATTTTAAAAGTTTTTCTATTTTAAGACTTTTGAAAATTTTTTAAGGGTCTCATAATTTATATTTTAATGAAAATTAAGAGTTGACACCTGCACTTTTCTAGATTTTGTTTTAAGTTTCCCTAATTTTTTGATATAATTTTTATCAAGTCAAAAGTATAAAAAAGTAAAAAAAGTAATCTTTTTGAAAATGAACTGATCAAAGATGGAGAATCCGTTGGGGATTTAAATCAGATTCTAACATAATTTTTTACTAACTCTTATTTGACCAGCTATTTAGGTTTCGTAATATTAAATAATTTTATTTACTATTAATTTATTTGTTTAATTTTATGCAATTAATACTATCATATCAATGCATATTCAGCCACTCCTCGAAAATTCATTAGGCATTAAGAAAAGGTAGTTAAATTGGGGTTTGTGATGTTTCTTCACTAAAAACCAAAATGAAATGGTTGGGTAAAGTAGTTAATTCGAAGTCAATCTACAGTCATTCGATGTTTCTGCCTGAAATAGTACATTTGAGTCCCCGATCAAACCAACTCAATCTATTTATTAGGATAGAGAAAAATGCATTCCTTTATAAAATAGGCATATTGACCTAAGATGACCAGGTACACTAGAAGTATTGAGATTTTAGTTGAACCAGAATTTCTCCAATTAGGACATGGTTCACTAGGCAATGCAAACTATTGACCTAGAAATAAGATCTTTCGGTACCCATCTTTTACTTATCTAGCTCTTGAAGTTCGATGTGGTTTGGAAACCATACTACTATTTTAAATGTGGTAGGATAGCTTCATTGATCTTCAACAAAGGGTTGTTGTCAAAACATTATCAGTAGTTGCACCTTTATATGATTAATTTTTTATGTGTACTTTTATTGAAATACCATTGTCTGGGTTCCTTTCTTATTACCGCTACCTGGGTCCATTTATTATTTTTCATTAAATAAACCTATTTTATCGACTGGGTTTGTATCCCATTGTGGGGAAATATTGATTATATGTACATATCTTGTTTGAGTGGGAAATTGAATGATTTAATATGACACAAACGTCTATAGAAATTCTAGTCCTACTTTTTGCTCAAAACCATCACCCACAAGGATGCATAATATATTATTATCTGTTGTATGTTGTTTATTTATTATATTGTAAGTGTTTCTTTTATCAAGGTGAATCAATCCATTCCCGTTTTGAAACATTAAAACAAATACAAAGTCCTACAAAATGATCCAACAGTCTTCCAAGTGTCTCTAAGAAATGTCTGATTTTTTTTAAGAATAAAAATATGTTTCATGAACTATATTGGGCCTGAATCCCTTTATGGTATCCATAAGCATATCTTCCAACCTTTCCCTAATATTCATTAAAATTATATTTTCCATTAAAGGTTAATAAATTGGGTAAATTCTAATCTGTTCCTTCTTCTACACCAAAAATACCCAAGAATCGATTCACCATTGAGAAGTGCAACACATGTTTACTTACATCAAAGAATATATATATGATATCTTATCTTGATTTTTATTAATTGAATTTAACTTGTCATGCTTTGAGTTATTATCCTACAACATGTATAATAAAATTGATGTGTTTGAAGTAAAATTGGTAAATAATCCCTGTTCCATGGGGCTAACAACAAACAAAAGCTTATTCCACGACATGACCTAGGGTAAGGGATAATGGTTGGGGATATCGAAGATGACAACTTCATCAATGTAGAAAAAAAGATATAGCTACTACATTAGTTTGACTAACATGACCTATAAGGATGCGAACCTGAGTAATGCGATCATGAAGGATCTTCTCATATCCAAGAAAACAAGTCAAATGCAAAGCAAATGCAATGTGTTGATGAAATAGCGGAAAAATGAAAAAATAAGAAGCCTAGTTAATTTATTCATTGAAGAAAACATTCATGCCCTTGGTTGAAATTAGTCACCATTTTGTTTGGTGTACCCTCTATTGTCATAAATTGATCTTTTTGCTGTCCAAAATACTTATCCCATTTTCCAAACTCAACCTAATAATCAAACTCTACCAAATTATCAAGATCCTTGATGAAAATATTAAACTCTTTCATAAACATACCAAAATACTAATAAAATTCTCTAATGCGAACCTTTTTCAGAAAAATCCTTGATGGTATCAAAACAACTAATCAAACTACAAACCACAACCCCCACTTAGTTATCATGATAAATATCAAAATCATGAGGACACTCAAAACCCTATACTGATCTAAACCTTCAAAAAGTTATGTGCTTTAGTAGTCGGGGTACATGGGGTTGGAAGATGTTTTGATTAAAAGGAGGGAGGTAAAAGTTTGTCCAGCAATAAGGGAATCAACAAAGAGTGTTCCAACATAAACCAACCCTATTATGAATATGAGCAAAAACAGTGTGGAGTCTCTACTTGTCTAAAAAAAGACAAATGCAACTCTTTGGGAGACTAAAAGTTTGTAAATTAACATAAGTAATTGCTCCAAAAGCTAGTAACATCCATACAAAGTTTGGAAGAGTTGATCAGCGTTGTGCTTATCATTTAAGAGTGTAATTATACCAAAGAAAATTGTATTAGCTTTAAACAACAAATTCAAGACTTGATCGACCAAAGAATCATTATCTTGAGAGATGCAACCATTAATGAGAGTAGTGTTCCTAGAAAAATCATGTAGACGTATTTATTAATAGAAGATAGACAAGGAAGACAAATGGCCACGCAATGCCAGAGCCAAAAATAGACCATATCTTATTACATAAGCTATATTTTTTCATAAATATGAAACAAGCTTGGGATTATGGTAATGAGGAAATCCTATCAGTTATTCTAACTTATCCTTGTTCGTATAAAGGACGAAATAAAAGTCTAAACGAAGGAATTAGGTCTCTATTTGAGGAATGTTGCATATTCATAGAGAAAGTCAACGAAGTAAAAAAGACACGCAAAGTAGGACCAAGAGAGCAATTATAAAATTGAACAACTATCTTTCTCATGACTTTACAGTTATAGGGTAACGAAATTTCAAATTATGTCAGTGTAATGTTATGTCAAGTCTTGAATGGAACTAATGAAAGGCAACTAGAGAAACTTCATAAAAGGACCGTGATTCCTAAACTTGCATGGGATTTGAGGCGGTTATTATGGAATGAATTAAATGTATAGGAATCGAGTTGATAAATTTTGGAGAAAACAATCCAATAAAATATATCATGATCTTTGTGAATTAATGTAATGATTAAAAGAGAGATATCATCACTATACAAATAAAAATATCAATAATTTTACTCCATCTATAATGACCCTTAAGGTCATTTATGATAAATAAGTAGTGTCTTGCATCCTAAAGCATTTCGGTAGTTTCCCCAAGTCATTTATGACTTGCTGGGACCGATAGTTCGGATCCCTGGC